>OY856188.1:215902323-215939873 GCA_963693315.1 Diogma glabrata | reverse complement strand
TGTGCTCTATCTGTTGTCTGTTTTTGATGTTCTGATTATTTATTAAACTGATATTGAAAGTTGTGACCAGATTTCGAATTGCTTGAATGTTATGAAGAGCGCCTTGGATGTCTTGTGTTTCGCTTCGAATCTCGTATGTTTGGAATTGTCTATTATTAATTGTTATTGTACAGTTCCAAAATGATATTAGGAAGTTTCCAGTTAATGTACGGTAACTGGGTCCGCAGTCGGATGACATTATATCGTTCTTAGCGTTGTCTACCAAAAGCTTATCTTCTGCGATGAGGTAAATTGTTGTTTCTGATTTCGGTATTTCATCACACTGACTTTTGATTCCCATTACTAGCGGTTGTATGCAATTGTCTTCAAATTCCTTGATATCTGAATATTTTTGCACGAAATTTTTGTAGTTCAATGATGTGAATAGTTTCTGTTTTGACTTGATTAGGTGTTTTGGATAATCTTTTATTATTGTATCATCAATTGTCAACGGAATAACCATCATAGCTGCAGAATCTGTGTCCTCTAGTTTTGGTACCTCTAATATGTATAGCAAGGTTTCATCATTAATTGCTATTTTCGGTATAACATATTGCAGTGCTTCATCCGGAAGTGTGATATTTACACCTTGATTAACCAACTGTTCTTTTATTGAGATGATCTCCTTCAGTGTTAAAATTTCATTGCTTGCCAATTCAACTTTTGTTCGGATAATTGTATCTTGAATATCTTCTAGGATGGTGTTAATGGAGTCGATATTGATTATTGTAGCCATCATTTCGATTTCGGTGAGGAGTACTTTGTTGGTCATGCTATTGTCAGTTACGGCTCTATTTACGGTTTCTGTAACTGATTGTATTCTGTTGTTAATTTGCTTGTTAATCTGGAACTGTTGATTGTTTCCGTCTACCAGCTCATTCATTTTGGTGTTTATGATGCGTAAATCTGTAGCATCTGGGTTGCCTGCCAACCATTTCCATGCCGTACCCAATGCATCCCAACGTTTATTTCGTAATCGTTTGGAGGGTTTTATTTTATTAAAATTATTATATAAGTTTGTTATTTTTTGTTTTATTACATTATAAAGTTCAAATTTATCATCTACTTTATTAAATACTAATTTATTTATTGCTTCTATTGTATTCTCTAAATGTGATAAATTTATAGGGTGAATTATTTTTATTGATCCTATTTGAATTTTACATTTATTTGTTATCATAAGAAAAATTGGATCTCTATTTAAATTTCTAGTTTCTAATTTTTGATTTTTAGAGAATTGAATTAAAATTATTAAAATTAAAATTTTTAGTTTTGAAACCATTATTCTGAAATGAAATATGAAAAGAAAATTAATAAAAAAAAATATCGTTAAATTTTATTGTTTCTTTGTTCTTTTAATTTTATTCTTATTCCTCTTTATATTTCTATTGGTTTTAAAAGTTTTATGAGTTACGTCTTTTACTTGGGTTTTAATTCCTCTAGCTTGTGTTTTGGTTCTTACATTAGGTTTTAAAAAGACAAATTGATTATTTTGTAACTCTGGAGGATCTTCTTTATTTGTATTTTGTTTTTCTATTTTCTTTTTTGCCAATTCTAAGTTATTTGCTACGTTCATAAAAATATTGTTAGCTTGCATTCGAATTTCTTCGGGATTTGCAAGATTATTCTGATTAAAGATTATTTCATTTGGCGTAAAGCCAGTTGACGAATGAACCGTATTATTATAAAGAGCGACTGATAGTTCTATAGCAGTTGGGGTGCTAGAATTAGGAAATTTATCTTTATTTGTATTTAATATTTCGATCACGGTTGAATGTGTTTTTTCGATTTGCCCGTTGGATTCTGAGGATGATGCATAGTTTAATTTTGTGTTTAATTTATTTAAGTATTCTTTAAACTGCGTAGATTGAAAAGTAGTTTCGTGATCTGAAACAATCTCATTAGGGATTCCAAATAGTGAGAAATATTTTGTTAATGCACTGGTAACGTCTATTAAATTTTTGGTATTGATTGGAATCATTTGAAGATGCTTTGAAAAAGAGTCTATAATAGATAGAAAATTTGTATTTTTGATAATGAAAATATCTATATGTACCCTTTCCAAAGGCTTTTTTGTAATAGGTCTTAATGAAATTTTGATGTTATAAGGTTTTCTGTCATACTTGTGTGTATTACAATTATTACATGAGTTTATATGAGTTTTAATTTTATTTAACATGTTCGGAAAAAAGTATGAGCGTTTAAGTTGACTTTCAACTTCTTTAATACCTCGGTGGGCTCTTTCATGTTCTTTTATTATTATTACATTTTGCCGATCTTGATTTGTTACATCTTCGACCTTTTTTGTGACTAACACAAAATGACCAGCTTGAGAGAAATTTTCACGAAATGATTCTTGAAGCTTTTGATAAAGAATTTCAGGTGCTAAGATAGCAGATTGTTTACCGTTATGAAATTGTTTTAAATATTTTGTAATTTCATCTTTTTCGTACGAGTTTTGACAAATAATAACTCTTTTGAAATTTGGAAATACGTCTTCCAAAATGATTGTTTCTAAATTGGAAATTTTGAAAATAATTTGGTTTCTATAATAATTTATGGAGCGTTCTGAAAAATGGATATAGTAATCATCTGATGTGTTAGCTGAAAGAACCGTTTCTATATCACTATTATCGGTATTCGCGTGTTCTTCGACTTGTTCAAGTTCACGTGAAGTGTTATTTATTGTTTCGTTGGAATTTATTTCTTCAATTGCAGGCATTCTGCTAAGGGCATCCGCTACAACGTTTGCTTTCCCTTCTTTGTAAATGACATCGTAGTCATAATTTTCCAATTCTAATCGCCATCTGAGGATTTTGGAGTTTTTCTCCGAAGATTTGATAAATGTGAGTGGTTTGTGGTCTGTGACCAAAGTAAATTTGTTGCCGTATAGGTAAGGTTGATATTTTTTTACAGCCCAAATTATTGCTAATGCTTCTTTTTCATTAGTGGCGTATCGAATTTCTGTGGAATTTAGTGTTCGCGAGGCGAACGCAATTGGTCTTTCTACATTGTTCTGTTTTTGGGATAAAACAGCACCCAAAGCGTAGTCTGACGCATCTGTAGTTAGAATAAAAGGTTTTGTAAAATCAGGGTACGTGAGTATCTGATCCGTTGCAATGGTTTTCTTTAGTGTATCAAATGCTGTGATATATGCCGGATCTGTTAAGTCAATTGGTACATCTTTTTTTAGGTATTTCGTCATAGGTTTTGTTATTGCTGAATAATCTTTAATAAACCTACGATAATATCCAGATAATCCAAGAAACTGTTTGATTTTTGTAGATAGTGTTAATGAGAGCTATAGTTTCCGATTCGTTAAGGTGGTCTATTCTAATTATTTTCCTTAAGTCTTCCTTATTGATTGGTTGACTGTCTAAGATTGGAATTGGGTCTATTGTCTCGAAGTTATTTACTTTTAACTTGAGTTTCGGTAAATATTTTGGTGGTTCGGGCTCATTGGTTAGAATCCTAACTGTGGTTTTTAAATTTGTGGCGTTATATAAACCAGGTTGTATGGTAATTTGATTGTTTATTGTACCATAACCTTGTGTTACCCAGTCACCATTTTCTGATGTGTTAAATGTAATCGTATGGTGATAAAATTTTACAGATGGGTAATAACGATAGAATTTAAATGAATGTCCATTTAATGAAACTGTATTTGATCTGTAATCAATGTTTGCACTCAATTTGGCCATTGATTCTGATCCTAGAATACCATCAAAAAAGTTATGAAAATTTAATTCGTAAAAAATTTGTGGTGGTAGGTTTAAAAAGTTAAATTTACCTTTTTTTGAAGATTTTTGGGTTCCAAGAATATTTTCCACAGTAGTGTTTTCTGATTCTAAGAGATTTTGTGGTATTATATTTGGTTTAATTATATTCTTATTTGCGCCGGTATCGACTAATAGGGTAATGGTTTGGCCGGTTAGATTATGTTGGCATTTAAGATAGGGTAAAAAATTTAATCCTCCGTATCCGATGCCGAGACCTCTTGAAAATTTCCTTCATCTTGGTCATCACTTTCGAGCAAGTTTTCCGAGTTTGAAATTTCTATTTCTGGGTTTGGTTGTTGTATTACCAACTTTTTGACAAACGAGTTTCTCGTTCTCATGGATGCATCTACATCCATTGGCTCAGGTGTTGTCCAATTTTGTTTTTTATTGTTCAATGTATTAAATTGATTAGGTTTATTTTGGTACTGATTAAATTTGGATTGGGCACCATTCATTTGAATTGGTTTTTGTGAAATTTGAATTTGATTAAATTTTCTTGAATTATTGGATTGAATTGATTCATTGCTACTGAATTTACAGAGGAAAGCATAGGCTTCCTCTATATTTTTGGGTTTCGCCGCCTGGGCGTAACCGAAATACGGCTTCGTTAAACCTGATATGAATGCTGCAAGAGCATCTTCTTCAATAAACGTGCAGATTGCTTGCCACGAGTTATTGTAAATTTCTTTTTGCTTTGCTAATGACTTGATATTCTGCACAATTTCTTTTGTTTTTTTATAGAAACTGTGCACTGTCATCGAGTCATTCTGTTTATTTGCCCAAAGTTGGGACTTATAGTAAGAGAGTTCCTGCTTGTCACCAAGGGCTTCAAGCAGTATTTGTTTGATTTCATGAAATGTTTCAGGGTTTCCGGCAAGACAGATTATATCTCTTGCTTTTCCTTCGATTTTATTTTTTACTGCTTGTACATACATACGAAGCTGCTGTTCACAAACTATTGTTTCGAACATTCGTAATGTTTCTTCGGCTGTTTTTAGCCAGGCCGCTACCTGTCTTTTGTTACCGTCAAAAGAAGGTAGTGACTTAATGGGATCGGGGATTCGAAATAAGTCAACAGGCAAATTTCTGTTGTCTTTCAGTTCCTCTTTTTGGTTCATGCCTGGTTCTTCAACTTTTTGAGTCAAGTAATTTATTACTTGAGCCTGCTCTGTTTGTTTTTGAACCAACGCATGTAACTGAGCAGAAATTGTAACCAATTGGGTATTAAATTCTTGTAGCTGCTCGGCGTTCATTTCTTCAATTGTTGCTTCTAAATCTCTATTATTTAAAAAAGCTTCTGAAGACTTTTTCTTCCTACTACACTCGTTTCCTTTTCGGAAAATTTTGTCAATTTTGACCGATGTGGTTTTTAGGAAATTTGAATTAAAATGGTTTGTTCACGAGTCTATCTTGTAGTGCTCGCGAATATTATAATTTTTTGAACTTTGTCAATTAATGTACCTATCTAGTAGTGTACACGTAATATGAAAAATTCACTTTAAACGAGCCTATCTTGTAGTACTCGTAAAAATTATAATTTTTGAATTTAATTAATTAATGTACCTATCTTGTAGTGTACACTTATTAAAAGAAAATTCACTGTAATCGTGCCTATCTTGTAGTACACGAATACGATAAGATAAAAAAAAATTAGTAAAATAATTTCTTACCTTATTCCAAATTGAATTTTTACGTCTATCTTGTAGTGCGTAAAATTCAAATTGTACTGCTGTCGTGAATGCAGGTCCGAAGTGGTCGTGTAGTTTGATGCGGCGTGATCTGCAACTCCGTTGAACGGTTTTTACCTTTAGTTCTGGATTTCACAGTTCTTGTTCTTCAAGACTTATTCTAAAATTCGTAATTTACCAATCAGAACACAGCGTCGAGCGATTATATTGTACTCCCTTTCTAGAAGGATTCTCTTGCTGTGACTTTTTAGTAATATCAAACAACACAGAACGAGTATATTGTACTCCCTTTTACAAGGATTCTCTGGTTGTTTTGATTTTGATTACGAACGAAAGAAAAATCTCGAATTCGTAAGATCTGTGAAGAAATCACTTTGATTTAGTTTTTATTCACTAAATCTAGCACTGTTCACTTTAACTACACTATACACTTCACTGTACGGCTGCGCCTATTATGGAATTAGGACTTACAAAAGATTAAAAAAAAATTAATTTATTAACAAATTTTATTATACAAGTCCTAATACATTGAGTTCTAACTTAAAAACTAAACTAATTATGTTATTTTTCTAATAAGCTAAAGATATAATTATGCTTAATTGACATTTTATTATTTTATAATTTATTATTTTAAACGGATGTATCGGGTTTCTTTGTGTGAACATTCTAATTACGATGCAGGTTGGAATGTGCATATCAGCTATTTATTATAACATGACTTGTATCAGGTTTGCTTGTGTGAATGTTGGAATGTGCATATTAGTTATCTATGGTAACATAACTATATATATATATATATATATATATATATATATATATATATATATATATATATATATATATATATATATATATATATATATATATATATATATATATATATTTATATATATATATATATATATATATATATATATATATATATATATATATATATATATATACATATATATATATATATATATATATATATATATATATATATATATATATATATATATATATACATATATATAGGGTTGTAAAGAAAAAAACCGAACCCTGGGGAAATGAATTACGGGCCCTCTTTACATTTATGGTATTTTATTAACCTGTTAAATTATAATATCACAAAAATTAAAATGTTGTATTTATTAATTTTACAAGAATGTTAAATATAGGCAAGTTCATTTTTTTTTTAATAAAATGTGCTGTGTAGTAGGAATTGCAATATGTGTCACAACAACACATAAAAGCCTTTTAAGACCAAAGTCCCACATCAATATGCGTTCTAAGGTGTTGATGAACGCAAATTTTTGGTATTCTGTATTTTTATACTTTTTTTTAAAGAATGAATAACTAAACCCATATAAAATATGACATAGGCCAATATTTCGTGATAGGATAGCGAAAATAAAAATAAAATAAGAGATAAATAGCAAATTAAATTTAAAATTTTGCAGTTACAAAACAAAAATGGTGTTGCCAATAATCCACCTACACTGTTTTGTTGCTGTTGCTGAAAAGCTGAAACTAAAATTTTAATTTTAAACAACATTTATTAAGTCGCGTAATATATTCTCCATTTTAGAAATCCAAAGCGCGAATGGTTTGTGTTAATTGTTTTGTTTTGTGAGAGAAAAAAAAATATTTATCATGGGTGGTGCTCAAAAACCAGTTGCTAATACAAGTGGTCAAAACAGGATTAATTCACGTTGTCCTTTCAGATCCTCCATAAAATAATTATTTTAAATTTCATCTCAATACTTTGATTTTTTCGCTACTGTTACTTTTATCAAAATCGTACTTTGCAAAATTGACCGCTTTTTATCCTCTCCTTAAATTTGTAATAACATATATGCCATCTATTATATGACCCATCTTTGAAAAGAAAAACTCCCTATTTAAACCTTGAAGCCCTTATACCTAAATTAAATAATCGTGTATTTTATTAATGGTAAGAATTTAGTGGAAGATCAAATCCACATATACTTTATAGACCAGTCAAATTAGCTTTGAGGAAGAAATTAGTAACAGGATGAAAACTATTGGATACATAAGAAAATATTGCGCAAATGATGGGAAACAAAAATTAAAAGTGCTTCGAGTCTCGGTGGTGAAATGGGTTGAGCTTTTAGGGGTAGAAAATGGTTTTTCATGATTTTCAACGAAACTAGACCTTCTATATACAACCTCTCTCAACCAAACAGGATAACAGGATTCTGTGTTTTAATTGATTAATCGCGGCAAACATGACAATCCCGTAATCCCGGGATTTTATTTCATTAATCCCGGGATTACGGCATCATAAATATGGGTCGGGATTCCGGGATTGCAATCCCTGCCAGAATCGAGCTACTGATCTATAATTTTGACCGTTTGGGTTCTTATTTGATTTTGTAAATCTAACATCATTCTTATGTTGACCAATCCTCGTATTTAAAGTCTTAAAAGTTTCACCAACATAAACTTTACCACATTTGCATGTAATTTTATAAACTAAACCATTTATCTTTTCCTTAGGTATTTTATCTTTTAAAGGTGTAAAATAACACTAGTTTACAAGAAAAATCTCCCGAAATAAAACCCAACTTTTTTTTATAGATTTGGACCTCTTGAACACGATCATATTCATTTTTTCATTTTGAGTTTTGACTTTCTTTGGGAAAACTTGAATAACTAGATGCAAACTGCACCAATATTCGCATCTTTCAGCTTAAAAAAAAGAAAATTAAAATTACTATAGGATTCAAGAAATTAAAAAAAATTAGTGTCTTTATTTGTTCAAAATTTATGGTGTCGAAAATGAAATTTTTTTAAAAAAACGTCATTTTTTCGTGTTTTTACAACTTTTTCCGACTGTAACTTCCAGAATCCTTAATGGATTTTTACAAAATATAGCTCAAAATGTTTGATGGCATGTTTACTATGCATTTGTTACATTAGTATATTTAATTTGTTTGTTTTGTAAAATATGAGACCCAAAAACCGAAACAACATTTTTGATCACCAAAAAAATTGGTTTTTCGTGAATATCTCAAAAACAAGAGCTAACCAAAAAAAAAGAATATGATATTCATGTTCAGGAGATCCAAATCCATAAGAAAAGTTGGGGTTTATTCAGGGAGACAAAAAAATTCAAAATTTGTAAATTTAATAAAATATATGGACCACCTGATGATGACTCGAAAAGTCAAAATATTGTCAATAAAAATATTTTTTTAATAATAATAAAGTCTTTAAGTAAGCCGCTATTGAGACATATAAAAATTGTTATAATACAGTTAAACAGTCAGTGGAAAATGTTTTCTGCTTCAAAAACCTATAAATTATGTTTAATGAATGAAGCAAGAACAACTTTTATTGGAATGTTTGATTTTTATTACAAATTTCAATTGTTCTCGTTCAGCGAATCAATAATCAATTCAATGAGTATGAAGGATGAAGAAGATGTAAAAAAAATTTTTTTAAAGAGCGATTTCAATAAAACTAGGACATCTTTAGGTTGGACATTTAAAAGTTTGATATCATGTCTAAAAATAAACGAAAATTTTTACACCAATTCACTAAATTTGAATTTTGTATAAGTTTTGAATTATTACGGATTTTTGGTGAGCACTTAATCTCAAGTAATTAAGGAAATTATTTGAATTTTCCAGTTTGAAAGAATATTTTTGGATCTTTCTCAGAGAAAAATTTTAATGGAGAAGAAAAATTTAACGCTTGGCCAGAAATTTTAAATTATTTTCGTTTAAACAATTTATTAATATTTACGATTTTTTGCGTTTGTGGCAGCAATCTTTTCTACTGGTGCGTTTGAAAACCTTACATCTAGATAAAATAATATATTTCGAGAATCATTTTATGTTAGAAAACCTTTATTTGAAGAAAATTTTGGACTAACCAAATGTTTAATGGGTCAAATATTATGTCAAACCATCCGGTATAACACATTCAAATTGATAATTGTTATTTTTCTCCTTTTAATAGAATATAACAATCTAAAAAAAATTCAGTCAGCTTAACCATAATTTGTAATACCTCGTTTTTTTGAATTCCAAAAATTATAGGTTAACCCCTAGCTAGTCTTACAAGTTTTTTGTCGATACATTTGTTCAAAACCAGTTTTAAAAAAATATGCTATATAGAAGCTCTGAATATCAAAGTAATCAAAATTAGCCAAAATACGACGATTGCTTATTGCTACATATAAAACATACCATAAATTAAGAAAATGTAAAAAATCGAAAATGTAAAAAATCCCATACCAAACCAAAATGTTCACCAAATATGCTGCCATTTTTAGATACGGTTTTTGATTCAGCTCAAACATTAATACGATAAATGTTTTGGTATAACCTTTTAATATATACGTCATTCCAAGACTTGTGACAACTCATTTTTTGGAGTTCAAAAAGCATAGGTTACCTACCCCCTTTTGTAGGTTTTTGTCGATATTTTTGCCTCAACAAATATTGAAAACTTATGCTGAAAGGAAGCTCTGGATATCGACGTAGTCAAATTCTTAAACTCCCCATGCATCAACAAAACACAAGCAATCGCAAAATTTTCATATACAACGAAAATCTCCACCATATATGTGGCCATTCTAAATCGGTATATGCCTTGTTTTACCTTTCAGTTGCTATGATATTCGTCAAGATTTGCGAAATCTCGTTTTCGTGGATTTCAAAAAGCATAGGTACATTTTCCTATTTTGCAAGTTTTTTTTTATATATTTTTGTCCAAAAAAAATTTGAAGACAAATGATGGCATGAAGCTCTCAATATCAATGTAATAAAACTTAGTCAAAATAAAACAATAGCGGAAGCTGGCTATAAATCGCAAATTTTCATTTAAAACATAGGATGGGAACATAGGACTCAAGCTATATATTTGTTGACTTTTTTAAAAGAAAATAAAACTTTTGACGCTAAATACTACTTTTGTCAAATTATGTTAAAACATCTAAGCTTATGGGGTGACGAGGTAGGTAGGGTGACGAGGTAGGTTCGAATCCCAACCGAAACACGAAAAATGTGAAGTGGAGTTTTTTTCTGAGAAACTTCAAACCATGCCTTTGAATTGAAAATATTCCAATTACTTCTTCACTTACTTGAGTTTAATTGATCTCAAAAATTCAAAACCTAAGCTTATGTTAAAATAAAACAGCTTAACTTATTATACATTGAGGTGAAAATTTGTACACTCAATGTTAACAATAAAACAACACCCAAAGCAAAAATATATTAATTTATACATGCTTCACTTAATCAAAAAACTTACAGATAAACTTCTGAGACATATATTGTATTTTACTAAACGTATTACAATTAATAAAACAACTCCATATAAAATAATCAACGTCAGAAACAAAACCATTTTTATTAATGAAAATCACTTTGTACTACAAATTAAATTTCCCAGAAATAACTCAAGAACAAATATTTTATGCTATTGTTTTTTGAACGACTAAGAACGAAACCACTCTATTTTTCTTGATCTACTTAATACCACGATGAAACCCCTAAGACCCATTATCAACAATTATTCATATTTTTCCCCAAAAAAAAAATGTTATCACAAAATAAAACCCAAATACAATAACGTGATTAAGAATTATGCCTCCAACTTGGTGTCTTTTCATTTCCTTTACAGGATTTTCTTTGTATTGTTTTTTTTTTATTTTTTCTTAAATAATATTAATGTATAAGCAAATAGAATTAATATATTTGGAGTGAAAACTTTCAAAGAACAAAAAAATGTTATTTCATTTATTGTATATATAGCCTACGAAGAATTAATAATCACAAGAAAAACAAATAAATTTATTTCGTACAAATACAGAAAGCAAACGATAGACTTGGATATTTTCTTTACTATCTACGATATAAGACATGTTTCCGTTTTGCCTTAATTTTCTTATAAAATTAGACGGATGGTTTGTTATTTGTTGAATGAATTTGGAATAAATAAAAAATAAATCTTTCTTTCACCTGAATTTTCCGAAGAATGTGTATATTCAAACACTGAATGATTAAATTCAAGGGAATATACTTTAAAAATTAAAATGCAATATTTAAAATATGGAGGGGCTGAAATCTCACAGCTCTGAGATATCAAGACTTCGGTCTGGGTTAAGGATTTTGATATAGTTTTCGGCAAAAAACTTTTATGAGGACATGGTTTTAGTTTTGGGCAGCGATGTACATCAAACATAACTCTTTGTTAAAGTACAAGTATTTTTTATCTCTGTTTAGAAATTTATTACAAAACTAACACAAAACATCAATACGTTGCCGGAAAATTATAATCAAATTTCCAAAAATATTGCTAAATTAAATAAAATCAAACTTTTTCAAAATTCCAAAAATATTCCAAATATTAGAATAAAATCAAATATTTAAAGTTTTTCTAAATTCCAATAATATTTCAAAAATTCTTAAAAATACAAACTTTTTCCAAAATTCTAAAAATATTGCAAAAATTACAAAATCAAAAATTGAAACTTTTTTCAAAATTCCAAAAATTATAATAATATCAAAAATTAAAAAAATTTTCAAAATTCTAAAAATATTTCAAAAATTCTTACAAAATCAAAAATTAAAACTTTTGCCGAAATTCTAAAAATATTGCAAAAATTATTACAAAATCAAAAACACAAACTTTTTCAAAATTCCAAAAATATTTCAAAAACTATAACAAATTCAAAAATTTCCATGTCCAATTTCATTTTAAATACGTTTACGTCAAAAAAACAGCTACATTTTTTTCCCCAAAAAATTGGCTAAAAAATTAAATGAAATCATTTTTTGACACACTTGACATTATTTTTTGACAAACTTATAATGCCATAATTCTCTATAATAATAATAAAATATCATGTCATACGAACTATTAATTTTATTTTTTTCTAAAAAAATTGGGTAAAAAATAAATAAAAACCTTTCTTTTGACACACTTGACACCATTTTTTGACAAACTTATAATGCCATAATTCTCAATAATAATAATAAAATTTCATTTCAAACAAACATTTTTATTTTTTTTGCAAAAAATTAGGTAAAAAACTAAATAAAAATCTTTTGACACACTTGACAACATTTTTTGACAAATTTATAATGCCATAATTCTCAATAATAATTATTAAATTTCATTTCAAACAAACAATTTTATTTTTTCCGAAAAATTGGGTAAAAAAATAAATAAAAACATTTCTTTTGACACACTTGACAACACTTTTTTGACAAACTTATAATGCCATAATTCTCAATAATAATAATAAAACTTCATTTCAAATAAACAATTAATTTTATTTTTTTTTTCCAAAAAATTAGGTAAAAAAATAAATAAAAATCTTTCTTTTGACACACTTGACAACTTTTTTTTGACAAACTTATAATGCAATAATCTAGTTTTTGATCTCACATACCAATCCCGACCATCAAGATTCCTCCAAATTTAATGTTCCTACTCGTAATCACTTAAAATGAACGTTTTTTAAGCCAAAAATATGAAAATTTGCTATTTTTGACACACATAATGATTTTTTTGACACACTTCCGGTACAATTATCGAACACAACGTCCTTTCGGACCTGTCCCTTGAGTATACCTATTTTTAGAAAAAAAATTTTTGAAATCCCTCCAGCGGTTTTCCCTGAAGCGTAGGTAATGACGGCCGGCCGGCAGACAGACAAACATTTTTTTTTTTTTTGCTTTTTTAGAATCAGGAGGTCCTAAAACGTCGAGAAATGTCAAAAAAGTGGGGGTAAGAATTTCACTTTGAGCTCATGAATGTAATACTTAGGTCTTTCAGACCGAAGTAAAACATACTTTTTACTGTTTATTTTTAATTTTTTTATTTTATTAATAAAAATACAAACTTCCTTATAGTAACAATATGAATTTGATTTTTTATTTTATTGAATATCGATTTCGACTTACGTCATCATCCTCAGTTCTTAAATTATTAAATTATTCTTTTTTTATTTTTTTTTTTAAATTATTATTACAATTTTTGCTTAACTTATATACTATTTCAACTGCTATTTTTTATTATTATGTCATATATTTTGTTAGTTATAGTGTTGATTTTATCATTTAAAATGTTGATATTGTTTTTATGTTTATATATTTCTATTTCTTCCCATCTCCTATCTAGATGTTGTCCTTTTTTTGTAATATGGTTAAATTTGTGGTGATATTGGTGTATGTGCGTTTTTCTATTTTTAAATGTTGGGCATATCTGAATTTTGGATCGCTCTTACTAATTTCACTGGTATGTTCAATAAATTTTTTTTGTGAAGGACCGCCCCGTTTGACCTACTTAAAATTTAGTGCATTCATCACAGGCAATTTTATAAACACCTGTGTCTAAGGTTTAGGTTTTTTTGGTTTTAAGTAATTTTCTATCTTATTTTTGTTTCTGTAAGCTGCAATATATCCATATTTTTTTAAATTTTTTTGCATTATTTTGAATGTTGTTTTATTATATGTTACGCCTACGTATTTTTTGCCTGCTAAGTTTTCTTCATTCTTCAAGGTTGTTAGGGTTTGCAGATTTTTCTTGTTGTTATGTTTTCTATTTAATGTGTCAATTATTTCGTTTTTATATCTGTTTTTACTGGCTATGTATTTTATGTTATTTAATTCGTCTTGATAATTTTCTGCATTCATTGGTATATTGTTCAATCTATTGATCATGTGTTTGTATGCAGCTAGTTTATGTTGGTATGGATGATGTGATTTAATATTTATTGTTTGATCCGTTTGGGTTTGTTTTCGGAATATTTTGAATGTATGTTTCGAATCTACATTTTTGATTGATAAATCCAAAAAATTTATTGTGTTATTTTCTTCATTTTCTAACGTGAATTGAATGGAAGGTTCTATGCTGTTTATGTATTGGTGTAATAGATTAAGCTGTCTATTCGTTCCTTTGAATAATAAAATTATATCATCTGCGTAGCGATACCAATAAATGATTTTTTCTTTGTGTGGATTTATGTTGTTATGCATATATTTTGTTTCAAAATCATTTAGATATATTTCGGCTAAAGTTCCAGATAGTGGGCTCCCCATAGGTAATCCTTCTGTTTGTTGATAATACTCATTGTTATGTGTGAAATAGTTTTGTTTTTTATTTCGGTTATTATATTTATTATTTCTTGTGTATCTGTTGGGTTTAAACCATTTTTTATTAACATATTTTTTGTTATATTTATTGTATCTTTTATTGGTATGTTAGAATACATGTTGGTTATATCAAACGATGCTAATGTTGCGTTGTGAGGTATTATTATTGGTCTATTCTATAGATTAATTCTGTGTTATTTTTTACTGAATAATTGTTATCAAATTTTATGTGATACTTCAATAGTTTGTTTATGTATGTTGGTGCTGTGATGAAATTAATTAATGGTCTTATCAGTGTATGAGTGCTGTGATGAAATTAATTAATGGTCTTATCAGTGTATCTGTGTATCTATCTTATATTATGTATCTTATGTTCTTATCATTTAATATGTTGATAGATTTGTTGATGGTTGTTTTTATTTGTGCATTGAATTCATTCGTTGGATCTTTACTTAATTTTTTGATGTTCTTGTTAATGATGTATTCATCTATCTTATTGTTGTAGTTTGTAGTTTTCAAGATGACTAATAGTGCCGTAATAATATACTTTAACAACAGAAATAAACAGAATACAATGTTTTTCCATGATGGCAGATGCAATGTCTATTTTCAAGCAGGCTTAATCCAATGTGAAAATAGGTTTTTTTTCCTCTAGTGTAAAAAAAATAAAAATTGTAGTTGCTATAGTATTTTCGTATAATTTTACAAAGATTTTAAAACAAAGCAACCATGAAAAAATAGAATATGAATTTTGAATTTTATTTTGCCGATTCTTAATTAAAAAGTATCGTTTATAATATATAACTATCATAAAAACATTTATTTTCTACGCGAGATAAAAAAATTTTGCGTTCGATCGACGTTCACGCGTCTCGTGAGCAAATTTTTGCTCACGAAAAACCAGTGTTTTCATCTCTTGTAGCAAAATCTGCTATTGTCATTTTTCAGCAAATTATGTTTCTTTAGTCAAATCAAACGAACCTCTTAAAGAAATTGTGAGCAAAATGAGCTTATGACTTATGATCCAATGAGAGCAAACATGGAAAAGTTATAAAAAAAATTTTAATCTTTATTTTCTCCAACTATAAACCACATTTTAAAAATCACTTAAATTTTATTTAAATCACAAACTTAATTTTCTTTTTTTTTCTTTTCTTTTCAGCAACTATTAAATCCTGGAAAAGAGGATTTGCAATAAAAGGTTTTTTGCATTAAAGCCGATTATATAAATTTGTATAGATAAAATGAGTTTATATAATCGGGCTGCAGAATACGAAGCATTAAATTTGTCTGGAATATATGGATCAATTGGTCCGCCGCCATGGTCAACGCAATCATCGGATCCAGATTCAGAATGGACCGATAGTTTAATTTTAGTATTAAAAGCTTCTGTTATGGTTTTAATTATGGTTGCTGCAATATTTGGTAATTTACTTGTTATTATTTCTGTAATGCGACATAGAAAATTAAGGTGAGTAAGGTTTTTATGTTTAGTAAACTTTTGTAGACAAAATTCTTAAGATTGAGTAACATGAGATGGTTTGACTTGAATTAATTTAAAAATTCATTTATAAAAGAAGGAAAACTTAAAAAATCTATAAAGTTATAGCATTTTTGTCATTGATGAGCCTAAAAGAAGAGCAAAAAGAGAGAATACGTTTGCTTGAACCGAAAGTTTGGTACAAGCATCTTGTATTGGTAAAATGCTTTAAACGGAATAAATATATAACAAATCACCCAAAAGTAGTCATATTGTTTGATTTGCTGTATTAAGGTATTCTCTTATGGCCAGTTTTTTCTGATGCATTGGAAATTTTAAGTGATGCACTCGTTGAATCCGAAATGACTAGACTAGGTTTTAATGGAAATATATTCCAGGATGTAAAATAACTGACTGACTAGTTAGTATTAGATAAGCTAGAGTATTAGATAATGTTATTAAAGTCGTACAGATACAGTCATACAGTTATGAGGTAAAACTAAAAATGATCACCTACATGAAAAGAAATAGGAATGACAGGATTAAGGGTTGGATATGAGGGTCTTAGGTATACTTTTAGAGGGACTTAGGTGTACCTTTCAATTTAATACTCCGTTTCTAAGATATGATGTAATATATCTGTACTTATACTACAAACACACAAATAAATTAAATAAAAAGCAGAGTAAACTGTAAAAGAAAACTTCGCAACTTTAAATAATATTTGCACGTTAACGAGTTTTAAAAACAGATCATTGACAAACCGTCGGAGAGTGCCGTGTTTAAATTAAACCACATTTATTAAATACAGGTTTGATATACTTTTCGTAAAATAGGATGATCTACTCGTGATGGAAATTAAACACATTTTTCAATTTATTTTAAACTATAACACAGTTTTTAAGTTAATGCTAAGTAGGTTTTATTTCTTTTCAGGGTTATAACGAATTATTTTGTAGTATCATTAGCAATGGCGGATATCATGGTTGCGTTTATGGCCATGTCATTTAATTTTAGCGTTCAAGTTACTGGAAGGTAAGTAGTAAATTGTTAATTTCTTTGGGTATAGTTTAAAATGAGCATGAAAATAGAAACTATATTCTAAAAGCACTATATTAGAGAAATCAGGCAGCGATAAGAAACCACACCCAACAAATAAACTGTATACTGCCTGCAAGTCGAGTTTAAAGCATCCTTTAAGTGACGCACTGTCTTTTCCAATTATTAAAAACTACATATTCAGTTATAAGAAGGCTCATTTCTTCTAGCAACTTCATAACTAGAATAGAGTTGAGAATGAGGACGTTGACTGAATAGAGTTCAACCACCAGCACACTTAAGAAATCAACTTGGCTAGTGATATGTTGCTACTATTACCAGTAGTATATGTTATCTCACGTTAATTTATATGCCAATAGCAGGCTTTAAAGAACGCAAAGTTTTCAAACCCATAAAATAGACATTGGAAAAGTTTTAAAATCAATTAAAACTGGTGCGTATAAAAACATGCAAAACTGGCAAGAAACAGATCAAGTAAATAAGTCGTCTGCATACTCTCAGTACAACAGCATAAGATCTCAAAAGATTGGCTATTTAGTCTTCCCATTTTACAACTGAATGAGAACATTTTGAAATTTATCGACTAGTTAGAAGTTTTTAAATCTTAAGCCATTGGAATTCGATTTATGATAAACGATGACGTATATTTTACCACCTATATATGAAGTACTTTGATCCAATAATAAGTTTGTAAAAGCTTGAATACAATTATTGATAAATGTTGATATTTTAAGCTTTTGCGTTCTTTTCCTTCCCAAAATTTAGACGATCAAAAATTGATAAAAGATTATCATGAACAATAAAAATAAGAAAAGTGTAAATTTTACTCGACGACACAATTTTAAAATATTTGTTAGTCAATTTTTTGGTATTAAGGAGTGTAAAGAAATACACGTTTTTGGCAATAAATCAAAAAGTTAGAAAGATTTAAAATAATTTAGACCCGCCCAAGAACAGACAAAAATCTCACAAAGGTTTCGATAAATCTTTTAAAGTACACCTAAAATTTAAACATAACTATTTAACGCTATACCATTTTTAAAAATAAACTAACTAATTTTCTAATTAAAAACTCTAAAGAGTGCTTTCATTACCATAACATGAACCATCTTAATTCATATTTCTTATAATATATATTTGCAGCAATTTTACATAACACAAAGTTTATCTATTACATATTACAATAATTTTATTCTACACATGAATTTACTATACCACAATCTTTATTTATCTAAACTTTTTTCTTAACTTGAAATATTTTACACAAACAAATATCATTATTTAATATTTCTTTGTCAAAAGCTCAATTATTCAATTTAATTTAAATATTCATCAAAATCATTAAATTTATTTAAAATAGTTTGTACTTATGAATGTTACAACTTAATTTCGACAGTATATAAGGTTTTAACTTATAACATATATTCAACTCATTTTGGCAGACTAGACGTGGTTAAGATTTCTGTTTGGAAGGCGATTTATATAAAACAATTCCTTAAGTTTGAGCAAAACATAAATATTTTTGATTCTTTTACTTTATTGTTACTTTATGCCATTTTTTGTTACATTGCACCCACTATTAGGAAGACCATTGTATCAGACAACAGCTTCACACTCGGGCTGAAATTAATAACTTTACACCATTGGTACATAATAGTTATTTATGTATTAAAGGCATAAAGTATGTCTTTTCCGAAACAGATACTTTATGCCTGAATTGCATACAAGATTTTTTGTACGAGTAAGATTCTGTATTATTTGCAAAAATAAAAATATTCATATATTTACACAAAACAAATATTCATATATTTACACAATATATTTACACATATATTTACACAAAATAGTAAAGTATTTTTTTATTCGCCTACATATTAAAGTGTTACTTTATTACTGTGATTTGCGGCCTTAAAGTGTCACTTTTTAACTATTTATTTTGTTGTCATAGCTACGTCCAAAAACAGTAAAAAGTATTTGTATTTGTTTAAATTCAATGAAAAATAGAATTTTTTATCAAAGCAACCCTTGCATTCAAATTTTCATAATCTAATTAAAATAGTTGTTATCATTTGTTGGCATGGTTATACAATAATTTGAAAAAAATAACAAATATTTAGTCAAAGGTTACTTGTTCCACATATTTTTATTTTAAAATTTATGCAAATTTATAATTTTAAATTAGAATAAACAAATTTTTTTAAAACATTTTGCTTGCGGCGAATAAAAAATAGCATATGATGCACGGACGTAAGCTATTTTGGACTTAATGTGGGTGCAAATCTCGGCTAGCGCCACGATTTGCAAACTCCACATCCGTCCAAAATCTTTAGCCTTACGTCCTAGCATCATATTGTACTATTAGAAAATTATTTTATCAAAGTAGTTTTTCGAAATAATAGTAATACAATAACTTTAGGCATTGTTATTTCAATTTTAGGTATTGTTATTTCACTTTTAGCATTGTTATTTCAATAGGAAAAAAAAGCCTGCTTTATGTACAATTTTTGAATCGCAAAAGTGAATTTTACGGTTTACTCGTACAAAAATAACTATTTATGCATTAAGGACGTAAAGTAGGTCTTTTTGCTTGAGAGTAATATTGTCAAGGCGCTAACCGAGGGCAAGAAATTTTTTCTAAATTTCTGTAGCAAACACTTTTTTTAAAGTTCTATTATTAATTTATTTTATTCAAAACATTTTGTTTTTCAATTGTGTTTGATCTATCGTATTGCTAAGTATACATATGTTTTAATTCTTGTTCATTTTTTTTCTAAATATCTTTAGCAACCAATTTATTTAATATTATTTGTATATTAAACTAACCAACAAACCCAAAACGCTTAGATTAAACAATTTTCGTAAAATAAAATTTCACCAAATACGTGTCTGTAAATGGGTAGTTCTACAAACATAGGAATTTTGGACGGCTCTGCTTATTTTGTATATTAATATGAAAAAAAATTTTTTTTTTTCACATGAAATTTGTGAACCTTAACTATGTCTAGCTGGTCACCCAAAATAAACCCGTTTCGAAATATATGTGTTAGAAAAAAATTATTCAAAACGTCAAATTATCAGTCCCCTGTCGTGTCCCACCTTGAAATTCAAAGCTGGTAAACTAAATAATCAATGATTCTAAGTGTGCAGAGACAAATTTACTCTGTAGTAATAATTTTGCATAATGATGCTTTAAAAATATGTAAATAATCATAACATTACTCTATATTTCATATAAGATATATCCTATTAAAGATTGTCCCACCAATTTGTTATTATTCTCCTGCCCAATCAAAACGCATTGAAAATATTGGGAATTCATATTTCTATCAAGTTATCGCTCGTCACAGGGATTGATTAAAGTTCAATAAATATAATATTGCAAGTGTTTTGCTTAGTCCGAGGTTTTATTATTCAAAACAGTCATCATTAGTAGCAAGATCGTGTGTTGTCCAGTCAAATTATCAGTCCCCTGGCAAGTATTTTCGTAAAAAGTATTTTAATTACAGGTAATTTTGTAATTTTATACGTCGTGAATATGTATTGCCTTGGTATAGAATCCGTTTATTTTTTTTTTAGACGTAATTTTGTCATTTTTAAGCGAAATTCTGATAAATTATCAGTCCCCTGTTCTTAGTCCCCTGGAAGATTTAAATGCGGGCAGACTTAGATAAATGTTTATTTCGTATTTTGAGATAATATTGAGATAATTTTGAGTTTATTTAGGATTAAGAAGGATATTTTTTAATTTTGACTCTTGTATTTTTTTTGTTTTTTTTTTTTTGACTGGCCACATTCAGAAAAGTTGAAAGAACGTCATCAACTTTAACTAAAACTAGTTGCCAGAACTTATACGCAAAAAACATGTCGTGCCGTAATTAGCTCCATTTTCTTCCTTCGTGTGTAGAACTACCCAAATACATGCATGTTTTGTTTTGAAAATAGACATTATGCCTATTTGCAAAAAGACATTCATATTTTTTTTCTGACTTTTGAGTTTCTGAAATATTTACACTTTAGGGCGTAAAATAGTTACGAATTGTTATTTCAATTGGAAAAAATAGCCTGTTTTACACCCGATTTTTGAAATTGCATTTTACGGTATACTCGTACAAAATAACCCTTATATCCAGTGGTGTATGCCTACACTGAAAAAAATTTCTGGGTAACTGTAACCAAAAAACATACTTAACGTAACCAAGCATATCGGTTGTTTTTCAACCAGCTAAGCGCAAGTTTAATATTATTAATTTTGCTGGGTTAGTTTAACACTTGCTTTTACTTAGTATATTAGAACTTTGCATCTGGTCAATTTTAACTATAAATAACATCAGTAATTGCTTAGTTAGTTTGATCTTTGCCAATCATTTAACTTACAAATTTTTTAGTCAATTTCACTTATGTATAGTTAAAAAATGTTAGTTTGTATTAAACTATTTTTAACGTTGTTTTTAACGAATTTTAAAAATGTGGCTTTGTTAAAAATCTCTATATTTTATAGTGTTTAAACAAATACAAATGTTTTTCACTTTTTTGGACGTAACTATATGACAACAAAATATATGGTTAAAAAGTGACACTTTGCGGTCGCAAATCACAGTAATAAAGTACCACTTTAATATGTAGGCGAATAAAATAATTATTTAAATCATATGCTTAATTTAAAGGCCCATAATAGCGATAGAAAAACAACAAAACTAGTTAAATGGAAAGATAAGCAAAATTATAGAAGATTTAAATGTTCAAGCAACCGGGCATAGGTATATTTCACATATTTCCAAATTGAGGTGCATGCGCTGTAAAATACAAAATTAACTATCCAAGACATAATTATCCAAGACATGCGGCTACCGCAACCAGTCAAACGGTCGAGATCCCGCGCTGTCATACTGGCAGATCGCAGAAAGACTTCTTTGTCCGAACTGCATACAAATGGAATAGTTTGCCGGAATCCATAGTCTCATGGGGCTTCAATCCGCAGAGGTTTAAAAAAGCGTTCATCAACACCTTGGAACGCCGGTTGTTGTGGGACCTAGGTCTTAATAGTTATTTATATACCTAGGGCGTTATGTAGGTTATTGCGCCCGAAAAGCGATGTAATCTACCCCGAGGGCCTCTGGCCCGAGGGATGGATGTCGCTTGATGGGCGTAATACCCAGTAACGCCAGTGGTGCATACAAGTTTTTATGCTTCACTTAATAAACTCAAAACTAAGAAAGAATTTAATTTGTTAGCCTATATTGATATGCAAAAAAATACAAATGTATCATAGTATATGCCAAGAAAATAACTATTTTAAAGTTTAAAATAAATATTTGTTGTTTGTACGTTGCTATGTAAACAAATTCTCCTAAATTTTGTAGCGTATGACAAAAACATTGTATGACGTTTAAAATAATTTGATAGTTTTGGAAAACTTTATGAACATTTAATAACTAAAATGTTGCTAAACATTTTTAAACAAATGTAAAATCTTTTACTAGCTTAAATTGAATAAGAATTATTTACATTTTGTAGACAAAACTATGTGTTTATATATCGCGTATCCAAGACGTTATTACAAATTTATATCATTGTGAAGCATAAAAGGTATTTATGTGTTGTTGTGACACATATTCTAAACACTGTAACACAACACATTTTATTAAAAAAAAAGACATAAAGTATAATAATGGTGTCACTTTTGGCTAGAAATTAAAGTCAAATGAAAATACTTTCATTTATAAAAACCTTTTCAACCTAATGAAATATTTTCTTTTAGTAGCAACAATCACGATTTTAATTATTCTTATAGGGATTATGATTTTTTTACGCAGATCTAGGTCATATGTTTTTAATTTTTACAATATTTATGATAAAAATTCAACTTTGCTTTCTAGATTTTACTTTTTATATCTAGAGGATTATACATTTCCGATCTCAAATATAAGCGACTTCAACACAAGCATATACAAATAACTTATCAATATGAAATGTTATGTTTATTATGCCAAATTTTACCATCAACAAGTTTCTTCTTCAATGATTCCAACCCAAATTTTATTAGAACATAAAAATTAGTTCGAAATCATTATCGGTCAAAGGTTACCACTTTCAATCAGTCTAGTAAATAAAGAAATATCTTGATAATATAAACCCAAAATGGCTTAGACAATGAAATTTGAGTTTGTATTTTTTGTGACAAATTAGCTACAGGTTATAGATAAAGTAGTTCAAAAAACGTAAAATGTTAAATCATTTTCAACTTTAACCTATAGTCTACAATACAAACCATAAATTTTGCCATCTTTAAACAAGAAATGTATTATAAATTGTATAACCGTTTGCCGTCCCTATAAATATATGAAAACATCTATAGCTTGTTTATCATTTTTCTGCGACCACAGATCTTTTTAATATATTTTGTAAGACCATTTCTTATCAGTCCCTGGGCCTACGCCAATTTCATATGATGATTACCACATATTTTATACGTCGTGAGGCGCCGAAAACTTTTGTTCTGCCGTTTTCCTCAAATCGGTCGATCGGTCAAATGCCGATTTCCCGCGATCTTGTAAATTTGCTACCATATTTTTTTTTAACTGTGGGGGTTTGAAATTTGTTTTAGAACACGAGGGTAAACTTGTCCGACCAAACTATGTCTGCTATTTTCGAGTCCGACAACTGATATTTTGGTATGTTTGGGTTGTCGGACTAAACAATAGCAGACACATTTTTGTCGGACAAGGCAGCCCTAGTGCTCTAAAACAAATTTCCAACCCACATAGTTAAAAAAAAAGAAATTTACAAGATCCGCATTTTTCGGAGCTTGCCGAACGAAAAATCGGCCGAATAAAGGACAGGCGCCTGTCCTTTATTCGGCTGCACGAAGTATAAAATATGTGGTAATTATCACATGAAATCGGCGTGGCCCCAGGGACTATATGTCTAATTATGTTTGATAAATTTCTAGTTTAAAACAGTGTAGTTTTAATAAATTTATTGTATGTATATAGACGCCTTATATAATGCTGACTAACCAAACACGTATGTAGGTAATAATGGTTTCAATCGCTAACTTATTTTTCTATTTTTCTGTTTAACATTTGAATTAAATGTTCTAACTTTAGTTCTTTTATTCCAGATGGATATTTGGTACATTTTTATGCGATTTATGGAATAGTTTAGATGTATATTTTTCAACTGCTAGTATATTACACTTGTGCTGCATCTCGGTGGATAGGTAAGTCGATGTTTTTTTAAATTATTAAAGTTTCTGTTAATTTTTTTTATCCAAACTATTGTTTAATAAAAATTAGATTATGCGTCACAACAACACAAAAATACCATTTGAGACCATTAGATCTCACACCAACATGCGTACTAAGATAATGATGAACGCTTTTTAAGACCGTTGTGGATTAAAGTTACCTGAGACTATCGATTATGACAAATCATTCCATTTATACGTTGTTCGGACAGAAAAGTTGCTCTATGTGCTGTCACTATGACAGCATGGGATTTTGATTGATAATTTTGCTATTTGTACTAACCGAGTGATGAGTAAACAGAAAAAAATTTAATTGTAGCATGATGCATCTTTTTTTTTTTTTTTTTTAATAAAATGTGTTGTGTAGTAGGAATTACAATATGTGTCACAATAACACATAAAAACCTTTTAAGACCAAGGTCCCACAACAACATACGTTCAAAGGTGTTGATGGACGTAAATCTTTCTTTTTTTGTATTTTTATATTATATATTTTTGTTAAAGAATGGATAACTAAACAAAACATCCTATCACTGACAAAATATAACATAGGCCAATATTTTATGATAGAATAGAGAAAATAAAAGTAAATTAAAAAGTAAATAGCAAATTGTTACAAAAATTTGCTGAAACAAAACAAAAATGTAGTTGCCAATAATCCAGCCGGTTGCATATTCCTTGATCCTGTGACGCAGTCTCTTTCTTAAAGATTAAAGCCCACACATAATTATATGAAGGCTCATTTCTTCAAGGAAGCAACAGCGTCTCATCATCAAGGATTATTTAACAGCTAAGATTGAGGGTGCTACCATTGACTGAATACAGTTCATCCGCCACCACCCCTAAGATGTCACCTTGGCTAGTGATATCTCACTGCAATTGCCAGTGGTGTGTGATATCTCACGTCAACTCGTATGTCAATAGCAGGTACTGGAGTACACGGGGTTGTCACACCCGTAGATCAAAAATAAAAATAAAATGTCAAAACAATAAAAAATGATCCCTCCATGCGATGGAAAAAAATGATCCCTCTATCTGGTTTCATCTTACTTTTAGTTGATGATAATATTTATAAGAATTAATGAGAACCGCATAAGAGTGACGGTGTTGTATAAAATTAAGATTTGATTTTAAATATTAAAACACCAAAAATGTATAGCTCGCTTTTTAACACTGTTTAAAAATGAGGATGGAAACAGATGCAGTCCTACAAAGTTTGCAACATGAAATTGATATGAAATGAAATATTGTTTGCATTTATTTCGGTTCAATTCGGTTCGATTGTTCTTGACACATGCTTTGTCATCACCATTATATTTGATAAAAATAATTATTTGACATTAGCTTATTTGTTCGCCACACTTGCTAATTGAAATGTCTTTGTGGAATTCGGTATTCGATCTGAAAACAACCAAAGTGACTGCAAATAGTATATATATTTTCAACAACTGCAAAAATTACCATCTTGAACTGTTTTTCTAAAACAAATTACTTCAAATATATGATCAACTTAATATTTCACCAATTGTACATTTCCTTTATTAAACTTTTTCTATATAAATTTTCCAGAAACAAACATGTTTTGTTTTTAAAACAACTTTGCTGTTGGAAACTAACATGATCAGAAAAGAATGTTTCATGTTAAAATGATTTCTGTTGTATAGTTTTAACAGTATAAGGATACGACAGATGACAAAAATAACGACATTTTCTTTAATTTTAAATTTGATTTTGTTGATTTCTTACAATAGGATAATGATTTTGTGATTCAAAATCATTAGAAACATATTGATGGCATTTTTAAATTTTCATTTAATGTTAATAAGATTATGTAATATTGCTTGTGGTTTATCAATAGCTTTAAATTGTTCTTTATAATTTTCCCATAAATTAAATTTATCACACATAATTCTATGGAAAATGATAAAATATTGGTGTCACTATTTTAGGAAAATTATAGTAAATAATTATAACAATGGAAATTATAGGTAATTATAAGTTTGTATAATTATTTTGTTGCGTAATAATCAACAAAATGTTTTTGTATAAATATCAATCAATAGTCACAGAGGTAATCAGTGTACAAGTGTTTCAGTTAACTTACATTATATTTATACAAACTTTTCAATAACTAAAATGTTTAAACTAATTTTAATAACCGTTATTGCCGTTACTGTTTCCATTTTTAATGAAGGTAAATTTTAATTTTTTGATTTTATAATTTATAAAACTTGATTAAAAAATTAAATTAAATTTTAGGTGTTAATGGTCAAGTAGGAGATGTACACTTGATAGATATTCCACCGATTAAAAACCCAATCGACAGCCCAATTCCGATCAACAATCCATGTAATGATACAACAATTCCACCATTACCAATAGTAGGTGGAAATCCATTAAATGATACTACGATACCATTTATACAAACAACAACCAGCATGCCAAGCACAAATGAATCAACTTCGACAGCGGATGAAAATTCAACAGAACAGAATGGTGTTTTTTCTCCAATTAATAGTCTGACGGATAGATTGAGTGGAGCTTTCAAAAAATAAATGAGATGTATGTGCAATGGAAATCAGGATTGTCAATTAAATATTATATATTACATGAAATAAAATAAAAACACATATATAGAAAATTAATTTTTAGTTAGAAAGCATTTGAATGAAGAGTTATATTTGAGATAATGCATATTGCATTGAGATATTGAACAAAAAGTATGATAGACGATTCCATGCATAAAGCTCAATTTAGTTATCGATTTTAAACTTAGAAAAATCAACACTCAAAACAAATTTTTACAATAGCTACCTACAAAAGTCAAATTGAAAACTGCAAAGTAATCAAACAAAAGCTATTCTCTTAAACAAGAAAACTTTTTCTTTTAAAATTTTTTGTAAAGCTCTTAAAAAACTTTAAAACAATAGATTAAAAAATCTTAAATTGATAAAACTCAATTGTAAAGTTGTAACAAGGAAATGCTACCTTCTGCTTTTTATTAACACAAAATAGTTCCATTAACGATATTAATGATTTTCCAAGAATAAAAAACGTAAAATGTATTACTATAATATACTAACAGGAAGTGATATTAAATTAGGTGCTAGAAAAATTGACAAAAAAATAGTTTGAATGAATACAAAATTCATTAATAACCTGATTTCAATTTTCAAACAATGCAAACGGTTCTTGTTGTTGTTTAGATGGCTAACAGTAAAAAAATAATTATTTTAATGAGCTAATACAAACCTATAATGTTAATTTATACAGAAATTTTAATTCTACATAATTGCTTCCATCCAATTTCTATAATTGCTTCCATTCGATGTGCCAGGTCAACAGATATCATCCAATAAAGCCTTTTGACTCAGTACTACGTAACATTGAATCGAACACTCAAAAATCCTGCACGAGCAAGGACTCAACCAAAAAACAATGACTACGTCCCTCCAAGACTATGCTTTAAAGGGAGTTTCAGTACTCTCATATCCACCAGAGAAACTATGAGGGAGTGGGACCTGACGAAGGAGTAGGTGGTGCATAACCACATCTCTCTATAACTAGGCCTTAGATAAAATCTAAAAACTTTCACACCTGCCAGGATTTGAAGAGACACGCAAGGTTGGCGTGCAAAGAGATAGTAGAAAATTTTACGGGTGGCTCCAAACTCGAAGGTAGAGTTGGAGAAGTAGTGTTTTTAGAACAGTTAAATATTAACCTTTCGTTCGTAGCAACGACGTCAAAAATGCCGTCCAGATGTTGTGTTTTGATGACAGCCACTGCAACCTAACCAACCTATACTGTCCGACTTTTTTATGTAAAATTTGTTTATTTTCATGGTCGTACAAAAAAGTTCGTACAAAGACTAGGTAATCTTATTATACATCTTAAAATACAATTTTCAAGTTATTCGTTTCTTATACCGTCTAACAAAAATTAGTTAAACGATAGTTTTGCTTGTGTATGTTGTGGTGCTTTCAAAACTGTTACAGAATTTCATGAAATATCAACACCATCATTTTTTAAATAATTTCAACATACTTAAAAATATAATGTTATGTTACTATCAACTGACAAAAAGATCATAAAACAATGTATTTTCGTATCATTTAATATCATTTAAGTTTCTTTAATTTTTCGACAATATGTATCAAAATTGTTCATTAACACGTAGCCTTTTTTGCTTTATACATTCGATGCAGCAAAACAATATTTTTCGTGTAACCTTTTAAAACTTTTTAAAGTTTAAGAAAAAGAAATTTGTATACAAACATAATATGTATAGGAAACATTTGTCATTTCCAATTTTTTAGTTTTACATCCTTTCAACCGAAAAAAACTCATTAAACAGACTTACTTATTTTAAAGGTTTTTTCTGTTCAACTTTAACTTTATTAATGTTTTCAAAATGAGAATAAAAAACAACTGAAATAGGATAATGTAAGAACAGAATAATCTGAAAATTGGTTTTCTGTTGTTGTTTTAAATCTCTGATTAACGATGATAATATTTATTGAGTAGCAAGATGGAAATTGTCTCTTAAAATACTGAAACCCTAAATTTTCATTTTATTTACTTATATAATTTCACTTTAGCTCTTTATTTTTTGTTCTGTTCATTTAATAACTTAAACCCATAAAATATTGTTCAATTTTCGGCAATATTGCTGAGAAAACAAAAACAAAACAAGAGTCAAATTTATATTATGAGCTTATACTCTATATTCATGTGAAACAAAAAATTAAATTTATTGCTTAAAATCAATAAATATATTAAATAGCCAGATCAATAAAATATATTGAATCAAGCTAAATAATTTTAATATATTTATTATAAAAGAAGATCACAGATTTAATTATGATAATTATGATAATCTTGAAGTAAAAAATTGTGTGTA
The DNA here is from genome assembly GCA_963693315.1 of Diogma glabrata. Lineage (NCBI taxonomy): Eukaryota > Metazoa > Arthropoda > Insecta > Diptera > Cylindrotomidae > Diogma > Diogma glabrata. The sequence continues at coordinate 215,910,566 of OY856188.1, read as the reverse complement.
CTCATATACCATCCAACGCGTGGGATAGTTCTTTGTTACTTACTTTTACTTAAGAGATTAAGGCGAGATTAAAAACGAGTGAGGCGCATCGCTTAGTGCACATAGACCTTTTACTTGATTTCTCTCGCCAACTTCTCCAATCCTTCTCCAATCCGTCTTCCAGTTTTAAGTTTCATTTAATTCGGCAGATATCAAAACTTGGTAACATGTCATACACGTTTCTAACATAATTGAAACTTCAGATCTATATTATAGAATTCATTTAAAATTAATTATGTGTTTTTAATTCTCTAGTTACCGATTTATTTTTAAAGTCCTGCCAACCAATTTTGCGAATTTGAAAATTTTACAAAATTATTGATTTTCAATTTGTTTGAAATGATAAAATTACAAATAAAAATATATGAAAGGCTGAAATTTCACAGCTCTGAGATATCAAGACTTCCGTCTGGGTTAAGGATTTTGCTATAGTTTTCGGCAAAAAACTTTTATGAGGACATTGTTTTTAGGGTTCCGTTTTTTATACGGAACACTATTGGTGATTGGTGAGAGTTAAACGTGTTTTTCACATTATATCGATTATTCCGTAAACTATAAATGCTATGGACTTGAAATTTGAGGTACGTATGAAACTAATCTGTCCACATGAAATGACGGATACAAATAAAACTAAAGTGGTTTTCGTTTGGTTTACAGGGCTGCGATGTGAGACCTTTGAGAAAATACATTTTTTATAGATTCAAGTAGGGTATCATATGAAAGGGCTTCATTTCATAAAAATTTATTTTGGAATTTTACACCTCACCGTTTTTTGTATAATTTTGAATAATGACGTTTTTTTCGCGTTTTCTTTCCGAACCTATCTGATCGAAAATTTTCAAATGTACTTGGAATGATATAAAAATTAGTATGTTTTTAATAAACAATATAAAAAAGTGTCATATTTCCATACTTAGATTTATTAAGGGGGTGGAAAAGAGGAGGGGTAAAAACACTATTTAAAATGTGGTCAAGTGGGGTGTCATTTGCATTTGTTGCAAGAGCACTTAATTTAAAAAACAAAGCAATTTTTTTTTAGAATTTTGCGATGCCCAGTTTTTGAGTTATAGTAAAAAAAGTGCGAATTTAAACCGTCCCCCCCCCTACGTTTCGACACTGATTGACAGAAAAATTTGAAAAAATTCACAGAGTTAGGAAATTTGCTGAATTTTGTACGAAAACTATAGCGAAGTCTCCAATAATTATATTTCTGTGTGTTTAGAGGACCGGGGTAGAGGGGGTAAAAAAAACTTTTTTCGACCCAAGCGAGTGGGGTGTCATTTGATAGAGCACCTAATTTAAAATTCGTAGCAATTTTTTTTAGAATTTTGCGGTGGCCAGTTTTTGAGTTATTGTCGAAAAACTGCAAAGTCCAGACCGTTCCTCCCCATACGTTTCGACACTGATTGACAGAAAAATTTGTAAAAATTCACAGAGCTAGAAAATTTGCTAGATTTTGTACGAAAACTATAGCGAGGTCTCCAATAATTATATTTCTGTGTGTTTAGAGGACCGGGGTAGAGGGGGTAAAAAAAAACTTTTTTTTGACCCAAGCGAGTAGGGTGTCATTTGATAGAGCATCTAATTTGATATTTGTTGCAGTTTTTTTTAAATTTTGCGGTGGCCAGTTTTTGAGTTATTGTCAAAAAAGTGCAAAGTCCAGACCGTTCCCCCCCCCCCCCCATACGTTTCGACACTTATTGACAGAAAAATTTGTAAAAATTCACCGAGTTAGGAAATTTGCTGAATTTTGTACGAAAACTATAGCGAAGTCTCCAATAATTATATTTCTGTGTGTTTAGAGGACCGGGGTAGAGGGAGTAAAAAAAAACATTTTTTTCGACCCAAGCGAGTGGGGTGTCATTTTGATAGAGCACCTAATTTAAAATTCGTTGCAATTTTTTTTAGAATTTTTCGGTGGCCAGTTTTTGAGTTATTGTCAAAAAGTGCAAAAGACCGTCCCCCGTACGTTTCGACACTGATTGACAGAAAAATTTGTAAAAATTCACAGAGTTAGGAAATTGGCTACATTTTGTAGAAAAACTATAGCGAGGTCTCCAATAATTATATTTCTGTGTGTTTAGAGGACCGGGGTAGAGGGGGTAAAAAAAAATTTTTTTTGACCCAAGTGAGTGGGGTGTCATTTGAAAGAACATCTAATTTAAAATTACGTTTCGACACTTATTGACAGAAAAATTTGTAAAAATTCACCGAGTTGGGAAATTTGCTGAATTTTGTACGAAAACTATAGCGAAGTCTCCAATAATTATATTTCTGTGTGTTTAGAGGACCGGGGTAGAGGGAGTAAAAAAAAACATTTTTTTCGACCCAAGCGAGTGGGGTGTCATTTTGATAGAGCACCTAATTTAAAATTCGTTGCAGTTTTTTTTAGAATTTTTCGGTGCCCTGTTTTTGAGTTATTGTGAAAAAAGTGCAAAATTCACACCGTTCCCTCCCATACGTTTCGACACTGGTTGACAGGAAAATTTGTAAAAATTCACAGAGTTAGGTAATTTGGTAAATTTTGTACAAAAACTATAGCGAAGTCTCCAATAATTATATTTCTGTGTGTTTAGAGGACCGGGGTAGAGGGAGTAAAAAAAAACATTTTTTTCGACCCAAGCGAGTGGGGTGTCATTTTGATAGAGCACCTAATTTAAAATTCGTTGCAATTTTTTTTAGAATTTTTCGGTGGCCAGTTTTTGAGTTATTGTCAAAAAGTGCAAAAGACCGTCCCCCGTACGTTTCGACACTGATTGACAGAAAAATTTGTAAAAATTCACAGAGTTAGGAAATTGGCTACATTTTGTAGAAAAACTATAGCGAGGTCTCCAATAATTATATTTCTGTGTGTTTAGAGGACCGGGGTAGATGGGGGAAAAAAAAATTTTTTTTGACCCAAGTGAGTGGGGTGTCATTTGAAAGAACATCTAATTTAAAATTACGTTTCGACACTTATTGACAGAAAAATTTGTAAAAATTCACCGAGTTGGGAAATTTGCTGAATTTTGTACGAAAACTATAGCGAAGTCTCCAATAATTATATTTCTGTGTGTTTAGAGGACCGGGGTAGAGGGAGTAAAAAAAAACATTTTTTTCGACCCAAGCGAGTGGGGTGTCATTTTGATAGAGCACCTAATTTAAAATTCGTTGCAGTTTTTTTTAGAATTTTTCGGTGCCCTGTTTTTGAGTTATTGTGAAAAAAGTGCAAAATTCACACCGTTCCCTCCCATACGTTTCGACACTGGTTGACAGGAAAATTTGTAAAAATTCACAGAGTTAGGTAATTTGGTAAATTTTGTACAAAAACTATAGCGAAGTCTCCAATAATTATATTTCTGTGTGTTTAGAGGACCGGGGTAGAGGGGGTAAAAAAAAACTTTTTTTTACCCAAGCGAGAACATCTAATTTAAAATTCGTTGCAATTTTTTTTAGAATTTTGCGGTGCCCAGTTTTTGAGTTATTGTCGAAAACGTACAAAATTCAGACCGCCCCCCCCCCCCTCCATACGTTTCGACACTAAATGACAGAAAAATTTGGAAAATTTCACAGAGTTAGGAAATTTGGTAAGTTTTGTATGAAAACTACAGCACAGTTTTTGAGTTATGGATAAGAAAGGGCAAAATTCAGATCGTGCCGCCGCCTACGTTTCGACGATGACTGACTGAAAAATTTGAAAATATTCACAGAGACAGGAAAATTGGTAAATTTTGAATGAAAATCATATCGAAGACTCAAATAATTATATTTCTGTGTGTTTATGGGATGGGTGTGGGGAGGGAAAAAAAGCATTTTTGATCCAAATGAGTGGGGTGTCATATGAAAGAGCACTGAATTTAAGAAATGTTACAATTCTTTTTAGAATTTTGCAATGCAGAGTTTTTGTGTTATTGAAAAAAATATTTTTAGTATGTAGCCTTTCCACCCCCTAAATTTCAACACTCGATTGACCGAAAAAATAATCAAATTTAATCCATTTACAAGCTGGTGTAAGTGAATCTTTTTTAAGTTACCAAAAACATCTATGGATAATATTTAACCTGAATTAAAATTTTTTTTGCCATTTTTGATCAATGTAGATTTGATTGTAATTTACTATTGACATTTACAATTTAACATTTATTTTGTTATGTGCCTATGGTCTGAAAATATAAGGACATTACAACACAGCTTTTTGTCAATAGTTTTTGATATTGTGTTCTTTTACATTCACGGAACCCTTCACGAGCGAATTTTATTCGCACTTGTCTGACTTTTTTTTATTTTTGGACAGCGATGCATATCAAATATAAAACTCTTTGCTTTGTTATCTCTCTTTAAAAATTTATTACAAAACAAACACGAAATATTAATACATAGTCGCAAAATTATAACAGCATAACTTAATATATAACTTAATGAAAAGATGATACACCCAGCAAATTACTCAAAACCCTCTCCATTTAGCGTTTTAAGAAAACTCGGAATCGCCCAGTGGCCAAAATTCGGCCATTGTATATAGAAATTGTAAATAGATCTCCCAACCAAATAGCTACAACACATTATTTCAGAGTTTAATTAATTGATATAGATTGATTTTGAATTGTGAAACAAACAACTTGAAAAAGAAAACAAAATAACCGAACAAAAAACTCAAAAAACAAAACTATCACATTTTTGCCATTTTTTCTGAAAAACTCGTCAAAATTTAAAAAAAATTTTTCGGCACATCTACTACTCAAGACCTTTCCTACGGTATACATATTATCACACTTTTGATGGAGCAAATATTTTAAAATTGTACCGCAAAAATATTGCTTACCTTTTTATATATAGCTATACATTGATTTTGAATTGTGAAACAAATAACATTATAAAAAACAAAAAACTCAACAAACACGCCTATCACATTTTTGCCATTTTTTCTGAATAAATCGTAAAAATTCAAAAGAAGCATTTTTCGGCACATCTATACTACTCAAGACCTACGATATCAGATCCCACGATATACATATTCCCACACTTTTGATGGAGCAAATATTTTAGAATTGTACCGCAAAAATATTGATTACGTATTTATATATAGCTTTAGATTGATTTTGAATTGTGAAACAAATAACACTATAAAAAAACAAAATAACCGAACAAAAAACTCAAAAAACAAAACTATCACATTTTTGTCATTTTTTCTGAAAAAATCGTCAAAATTAAAAAAAAAAGTATTTTTCCGCACATCTACTACTCAAGACCTATTCTACGATATACATATTGCCACACTTTTGATGGAGCAAATATTTTTAAATTACGCTCAGTGGCCGAAATTTGGCCATTTTTATGAAAATTGTAAATAGACCTCACAACAAAATAACTACAACACATTATTTCAGAGTTTGATTAATTTATATACACTAGGAATTGCCCAGTGGCCGAAATTCAGCCATTGTAAATACAAATTGTAAAAAGACATCCCAACAAAATAGCTACAAAACATTATTTCAGAGTTTGATTAATTGATTTTGAATTGTCTACTTATCTACTACTCAAGACCTTTTCAACGATATGCATATTGCCAAACTTTTGATGGGGCAAATATTTTAAAATTGTTCCGCAAAAATATTGCTTACGTATTTATATATAGATATAGATTGATTTTGAATTGTGAAACAAATAACTTGATAGAAAAACAAAATAACCGAACAAAAAACTCAATCAAATATGCCTATGACATTTTCGCCATTTTTTCTGAAAAAATCGTCCAAATTCAAAAAAAGTATTTTTCGGCACATCTACTACTCAAGACAGTTATATATAGATATTACAAAATCAAAAATTCATATTTCTTTCAAAATATTCTAAAAATTAAAATGTAATCAAAAATTTAAACTTTTTTTTAAGCTTCTAAAAACATTCCAAAAATTATTACAAAAGTAAAGATTCAAACTTTTTTCGAAATTCTAAAAATATTGCAAAAATTATAACAAAATCAAAAATACAAACTTTTTTTTTAAATTCCAAACATATTTCAAAAATTATAACAAAATCAAAAATACAAATTCTTTCAGAAGTCAAAAAATATTCCAAAAATATTACAAATTCAAAAATTGAAACTTTTTCCATATCAAAAATTCGAAATTCAAAAAACTTTTTCCAAATTCTAAAAATATCGCAAAATCAAAATACAAACTTTCTTCAAAATTTCAAAAATTATAATAAAATCAAAAATTTTAAATTTTTCAAAACTCTAAAAATATTCCGAAAATTCTTACAAAATAAAAAATACAAACTTTTTTCAAAATTCCAAAAATATTTCCAAAATTATAACAAAATCAAAATGATAGAGCACCTAATTTAAAATTCGTGGCAATTTTTTTTAGAATTTTGCGGTGGCCAGTTTTTGAGTTATTGTCAAAAAGTGCAAAAGACCGTCCCCCGTACGTTTCGACACTGATTGACAGAAAAATTTGTAAAAATTCACAGAGTTAGGAAATTGGCTACATTTTGTAGAAAAACTATAGCGAGGTCTCCAATAATTATATTTCTGTGTGTTTAGAGGACCGGGGTAGAGGGGGTAAAAAAAAATTTTTTTTGACCCAAGTGAGTGGGGTGTCATTTGAAAGAACATCTAATTTAAAATTACGTTTCGACACTTATTGACAGAAAAATTTGTAAAAATTCACCGAGTTGGGAAATTTGCTGAATTTTGTACGAAAACTATAGCGAAGTCTCCAATAATTATATTTCTGTGTGTTTAGAGGACCGGGGTAGAGGGAGTAAAAAAAACATTTTTTTCGACCCAAGCGAGTGGGGTGTCATTTTGATAGAGCACCTAATTTAAAATTCGTTGCAGTTTTTTTTAGAATTTTTCGGTGCCCAGTTTTTGAGTTATTGTGAAAAAAGTGCAAAATTCACACCGTTCCCTCCCATACGTTTCGACACTGGTTGACAGGAAAATTTGTAAAAATTCACAGAGTTAGGTAATTTGGTAAATTTTGTACAAAAACTATAGCGAAGTCTCCAATAATTATATTTCTGTGTGTTTAGAGGACCGGGGTAGAGGGGGTAAAAAAAAACTTTTTTTTACCCAAGCAAGAACATCTAATTTAAAATTCGTTGCAATTTTTTTTAGAATTTTGCGGTGCCCAGTTTTTGAGTTATTGTCGAAAACGTACAAAATTCAGACCGCCCCCCCCCTCCATACGTTTCGACACTAAATGACAGAAAAATTTGGAAAATTTCACAGAGTTAGGAAATTTGGTAAGTTTTGTATGAAAACTACAGCACAGTTTTTGAGTTATGGATAAGAAAGGGCAAAATTCAGATCGTGCCGCCGCCTACGTTTCGACGATGACTGACTGAAAAATTTGAAAATATTCACAGAGACAGGAAAATTGGTAAATTTTGAATGAAAATCATATCGAAGACTCAAATAATTATATTTCTGTGTGTTTATGGGATGGGTGTGGGGAGGGAAAAAAAGCATTTTTGATCCAAATGAGTGGGGTGTCATATGAAAGAGCACTGAATTTAAGAAATGTTACAATTCTTTTTAGAATTTTGCAATGCAGAGTTTTTGTGTTATTGAAAAAAATATTTTTAGTATGTAGCCTTTCCACCCCCTAAATTTCAACACTCGATTGACCGAAAAAATAATCAAATTTAATCCATTTACAAGCTGGTGTAAGTGAATCTTTTTTAAGTTACCAAAAACATCTATGGATAATATTTAACCTGAATTAAAATTTTTTTTGCCATTTTTGATCAATGTAGATTTGATTGTAATTTACTATTGACATTTACAATTTAACATTTATTTTGTTATGTGCCTATGGTCTGAAAATATAAGGACATTACAACACAGCTTTTTGTCAATAGTTTTTGATATTGTGTTCTTTTACATTCACGGAACCCTTCACGAGCGAATTTTATTCGCACTTGTCTGACTTTTTTTTATTTTTGGACAGCGATGCATATCAAATATAAAACTCTTTGCTTTGTTATCTCTCTTTAAAAATTTATTACAAAACAAACACGAAATATTAATACATTGTCGCAAAATTATAACAGCATAACTTAATATATAACTTAATGAAAAGATGATACACCCAGCAAATTACTCAAAACCCTCTCCATTTAGCGTTTTAAGAAAACTCGGAATCGCCCAGTGGCCAAAATTCGGCCATTGTATATAGAAATTGTAAATAGATCTCCCAACCAAATAGCTACAA
>OY856188.1:215754944-215902123 GCA_963693315.1 Diogma glabrata | reverse complement strand
ACCAAATAGCTACAACACATTATTTCAGAGTTTAATTAATTGATATAGATTGATTTTGAATTGTGAAACAAACAACTTGAAAAAAAAAAACAAAATAACCGAACAAAAAACTCAAAAAACAAAACTATCACATTTTTGCCATTTTTTCTGAAAAACTCGTCAAAATTTAAAAAAAATTTTTCGGCACATCTACTACTCAAGACCTTTCCTACGGTATACATATTATCACACTTTTGATGGAGCAAATATTTTAAAATTGTACCGCAAAAATATTGCTTACCTTTTTATATATAGCTATACATTGATTTTGAATTGTGAAACAAATAACATTATAAAAAACAAAAAACTCAACAAACACGCCTATCACATTTTTGCCATTTTTTCTGAATAAATCGTAAAAATTCAAAAGAAGCATTTTTCGGCACATCTATACTACTCAAGACCTACGATATCAGATCCCACGATATACATATTGCCACACTTTTGATGGAGCAAATTTTTTTTTGGAATTGTACCGCAAAAATATTGCTTACGTATTTATATATAGCTTTCGATTGATTTTGAATTGTGAAACAAATAACACTATAAAAAAACAAAATAACCGAACAAAAAACTCAAAAAACAAAACTATCACATTTTTGTCATTTTTTCTGAAAAAATCGTCAAAATTAAAAAAAAAAGTATTTTTCCGCACATCTACTACTCAAGACCTATTCTACGATATACATATTGCCACACTTTTGATGGAGCAAATATTTTTAAATTACGCTCAGTGGCCGAAATTTGGCCATTTTTATGAAAATTGTAAATAGACCTCACAACAAAATAACTACAACACATTATTTCAGAGTTTGATTAATTTATATACACTAGGAATTGCCCAGTGGCCGAAATTCAGCCATTGTAAATACAAATTGTAAAAAGACATCCCAACAAAATAGCTACAAAACATTATTTCAGAGTTTGATTAATTGATTTTGAATTGTCTACTTATCTACTACTCAAGACCTTTTCAACGATATGCATATTGCCAAACTTTTGATGGGGCAAATATTTTAAAATTGTTCCGCAAAAATATTGCTTACGTATTTATATATAGATATAGATTGATTTTGAATTGTGAAACAAATAACTTGATAGAAAAACAAAATAACCGAACAAAAAACTCAATCAAATATGCCTATGACATTTTCGCCATTTTTTCTGAAAAAATCGTCCAAATTCAAAAAAAGTATTTTTCGGCACATCTACTACTCAAGATAGTTATATATAGATATTACAAAATCAAAAATTCATATTTCTTTCAAAATATTCTAAAAATTAAAATGTAATCAAAAATTTAAACTTTTTTTTAAGCTTCTAAAAACATTCCAAAAATTATTACAAAAGTAAAGATTCAAACTTTTATCGAAATTCTAAAAATATTGCAAAAATTATAACAAAATCAAAAATACAAACTTTTTTTTTAAATTCCAAACATATTTCAAAAATTATAACAAAATCAAAAATACAAATTCTTTCAGAAGTCAAAAAATATTCCAAAAATATTACAAATTCAAAAATTGAAACTTTTTCCATATCAAAAATTCGAAATTCAAAAAACTTTTTCCAAATTCTAAAAATATCGCAAAATCAAAATACAAACTTTCTTCAAAATTTCAAAAATTATAATAAAATCAAAAATTTTAAATTTTTCAAAACTCTAAAAATATTCCGAAAATTCTTACAAAATAAAAACTACAAACTTTTTTCAAAATTCCAAAAATATTTCCAAAATTATAACAAAATCAAAATGATAGAGCACCTAATTTAAAATTCGTGGCAATTTTTTTTAGAATTTTGCGGTGGCCAGTTTTTGAGTTATTGTCGAAAAACTGCAAAGTCCAGACCGTTCCTCCCCATACGTTTCGACACTGATTGACAGAAAAATTTGTAAAAATTCACAGAGCTAGAAAATTTGCTAGATTTTGTACGAAAACTATAGCGAGGTCTCCAATAATTATATTTCTGTGTGTTTAGAGGACCGGGGTAGAGGGGGTAAAAAAAAACTTTTTTTTGACCCAAGCGAGTAGGGTGTCATTTGATAGAGCATCTAATTTGATATTTGTTGCAGTTTTTTTTAAATTTTGCGGTGGCCAGTTTTTGAGTTATTGTCAAAAAAGTGCAAAGTCCAGACCGTTCCCCCCCCCCCCCATACGTTTCGACACTTATTGACAGAAAAATTTGTAAAAATTCACCGAGTTAGGAAATTTGCTGAATTTTGTACGAAAACTATAGCGAAGTCTCCAATAATTATATTTCTGTGTGTTTAGAGGACCGGGGTAGAGGGAGTAAAAAAAATATTTTTTTCGACCCAAGCGAGTGGGGTGTCATTTTGATAGAGCACCTAATTTAAAATTCGTTGCAATTTTTTTTAGAATTTTTCGGTGGCCAGTTTTTGAGTTATTGTCAAAAAGTGCAAAAGACCGTCCCCCGTACGTTTCGACACTGATTGACAGAAAAATTTGTAAAAATTCACAGAGTTAGGAAATTGGCTACATTTTGTAGAAAAACTATAGCGAGGTCTCCAATAATTATATTTCTGTGTGTTTAGAGGACCGGGGTAGATGGGGGAAAAAAAAATTTTTTTTGACCCAAGTGAGTGGGGTGTCATTTGAAAGAACATCTAATTTAAAATTACGTTTCGACACTTATTGACAGAAAAATTTGTAAAAATTCACCGAGTTGGGAAATTTGCTGAATTTTGTACGAAAACTATAGCGAAGTCTCCAATAATTATATTTCTGTGTGTTTAGAGGACCGGGGTAGAGGGAGTAAAAAAAAACATTTTTTTCGACCCAAGCGAGTGGGGTGTCATTTTGATAGAGCACCTAATTTAAAATTCGTTGCAGTTTTTTTTAGAATTTTTCGGTGCCCTGTTTTTGAGTTATTGTGAAAAAAGTGCAAAATTCACACCGTTCCCTCCCATACGTTTCGACACTGGTTGACAGGAAAATTTGTAAAAATTCACAGAGTTAGGTAATTTGGTAAATTTTGTACAAAAACTATAGCGAAGTCTCCAATAATTATATTTCTGTGTGTTTAGAGGACCGGGGTAGAGGGGGTAAAAAAAAACTTTTTTTTACCCAAGCGAGAACATCTAATTTAAAATTCGTTGCAATTTTTTTTAGAATTTTGCGGTGCCCAGTTTTTGAGTTATTGTCGAAAACGTACAAAATTCAGACCGCCCCCCCCCCCCTCCATACGTTTCGACACTAAATGACAGAAAAATTTGGAAAATTTCACAGAGTTAGGAAATTTGGTAAGTTTTGTATGAAAACTACAGCACAGTTTTTGAGTTATGGATAAGAAAGGGCAAAATTCAGATCGTGCCGCCGCCTACGTTTCGACGATGACTGACTGAAAAATTTGAAAATATTCACAGAGACAGGAAAATTGGTAAATTTTGAATGAAAATCATATCGAAGACTCAAATAATTATATTTCTGTGTGTTTATGGGATGGGTGTGGGGAGGGAAAAAAAGCATTTTTGATCCAAATGAGTGGGGTGTCATATGAAAGAGCACTGAATTTAAGAAATGTTACAATTCTTTTTAGAATTTTGCAATGCAGAGTTTTTGTGTTATTGAAAAAAATATTTTTAGTATGTAGCCTTTCCACCCCCTAAATTTCAACACTCGATTGACCGAAAAAATAATCAAATTTAATCCATTTACAAGCTGGTGTAAGTGAATCTTTTTTAAGTTACCAAAAACATCTATGGATAATATTTAACCTGAATTAAAATTTTTTTTGCCATTTTTGATCAATGTAGATTTGATTGTAATTTACTATTGACATTTACAATTTAACATTTATTTTGTTATGTGCCTATGGTCTGAAAATATAAGGACATTACAACACAGCTTTTTGTCAATAGTTTTTGATATTGTGTTCTTTTACATTCACGGAACCCTTCACGAGCGAATTTTATTCGCACTTGTCTGACTTTTTTTTATTTTTGGACAGCGATGCATATCAAATATAAAACTCTTTGCTTTGTTATCTCTCTTTAAAAATTTATTACAAAACAAACACGAAATATTAATACATAGTCGCAAAATTATAACAGCATAACTTAATATATAACTTAATGAAAAGATGATACACCCAGCAAATTACTCAAAACCCTCTCCATTTAGCGTTTTAAGAAAACTCGGAATCGCCCAGTGGCCAAAATTCGGCCATTGTATATAGAAATTGTAAATAGATCTCCCAACCAAATAGCTACAACACATTATTTCAGAGTTTAATTAATTGATATAGATTGATTTTGAATTGTGAAACAAACAACTTGAAAAAGAAAACAAAATAACCGAACAAAAAACTCAAAAAACAAAACTATCACATTTTTGCCATTTTTTCTGAAAAACTCGTCAAAATTTAAAAAAAATTTTTCGGCACATCTACTACTCAAGACCTTTCCTACGGTATACATATTATCACACTTTTGATGGAGCAAATATTTTAAAATTGTACCGCAAAAATATTGCTTACCTTTTTATATATAGCTATACATTGATTTTGAATTGTGAAACAAATAACATTATAAAAAACAAAAAACTCAACAAACACGCCTATCACATTTTTGCCATTTTTTCTGAATAAATCGTAAAAATTCAAAAGAAGCATTTTTCGGCACATCTATACTACTCAAGACCTACGATATCAGATCCCACGATATACATATTCCCACACTTTTGATGGAGCAAATATTTTAGAATTGTACCGCAAAAATATTGATTACGTATTTATATATAGCTTTAGATTGATTTTGAATTGTGAAACAAATAACACTATAAAAAAACAAAATAACCGAACAAAAAACTCAAAAAACAAAACTATCACATTTTTGTCATTTTTTCTGAAAAAATCGTCAAAATTAAAAAAAAAAGTATTTTTCCGCACATCTACTACTCAAGACCTATTCTACGATATACATATTGCCACACTTTTGATGGAGCAAATATTTTTAAATTACGCTCAGTGGCCGAAATTTGGCCATTTTTATGAAAATTGTAAATAGACCTCACAACAAAATAACTACAACACATTATTTCAGAGTTTGATTAATTTATATACACTAGGAATTGCCCAGTGGCCGAAATTCAGCCATTGTAAATACAAATTGTAAAAAGACATCCCAACAAAATAGCTACAAAACATTATTTCAGAGTTTGATTAATTGATTTTGAATTGTCTACTTATCTACTACTCAAGACCTTTTCAACGATATGCATATTGCCAAACTTTTGATGGGGCAAATATTTTAAAATTGTTCCGCAAAAATATTGCTTACGTATTTATATATAGATATAGATTGATTTTGAATTGTGAAACAAATAACTTGATAGAAAAACAAAATAACCGAACAAAAAACTCAATCAAATATGCCTATGACATTTTCGCCATTTTTTCTGAAAAAATCGTCCAAATTCAAAAAAAGTATTTTTCGGCACATCTACTACTCAAGACAGTTATATATAGATATTACAAAATCAAAAATTCATATTTCTTTCAAAATATTCTAAAAATTAAAATGTAATCAAAAATTTAAACTTTTTTTTAAGCTTCTAAAAACATTCCAAAAATTATTACAAAAGTAAAGATTCAAACTTTTTTCGAAATTCTAAAAATATTGCAAAAATTATAACAAAATCAAAAATACAAACTTTTTTTTTAAATTCCAAACATATTTCAAAAATTATAACAAAATCAAAAATACAAATTCTTTCAGAAGTCAAAAAATATTCCAAAAATATTACAAATTCAAAAATTGAAACTTTTTCCATATCAAAAATTCGAAATTCAAAAAACTTTTTCCAAATTCTAAAAATATCGCAAAATCAAAATACAAACTTTCTTCAAAATTTCAAAAATTATAATAAAATCAAAAATTTTAAATTTTTCAAAACTCTAAAAATATTCCGAAAATTCTTACAAAATAAAAAATACAAACTTTTTTCAAAATTCCAAAAATATTTCCAAAATTATAACAAAATCAAAATGATAGAGCACCTAATTTAAAATTCGTGGCAATTTTTTTTAGAATTTTGCGGTGGCCAGTTTTTGAGTTATTGTCAAAAAGTGCAAAAGACCGTCCCCCGTACGTTTCGACACTGATTGACAGAAAAATTTGTAAAAATTCACAGAGTTAGGAAATTGGCTACATTTTGTAGAAAAACTATAGCGAGGTCTCCAATAATTATATTTCTGTGTGTTTAGAGGACCGGGGTAGAGGGGGTAAAAAAAAATTTTTTTTGACCCAAGTGAGTGGGGTGTCATTTGAAAGAACATCTAATTTAAAATTACGTTTCGACACTTATTGACAGAAAAATTTGTAAAAATTCACCGAGTTGGGAAATTTGCTGAATTTTGTACGAAAACTATAGCGAAGTCTCCAATAATTATATTTCTGTGTGTTTAGAGGACCGGGGTAGAGGGAGTAAAAAAAACATTTTTTTCGACCCAAGCGAGTGGGGTGTCATTTTGATAGAGCACCTAATTTAAAATTCGTTGCAGTTTTTTTTAGAATTTTTCGGTGCCCAGTTTTTGAGTTATTGTGAAAAAAGTGCAAAATTCACACCGTTCCCTCCCATACGTTTCGACACTGGTTGACAGGAAAATTTGTAAAAATTCACAGAGTTAGGTAATTTGGTAAATTTTGTACAAAAACTATAGCGAAGTCTCCAATAATTATATTTCTGTGTGTTTAGAGGACCGGGGTAGAGGGGGTAAAAAAAAACTTTTTTTTACCCAAGCAAGAACATCTAATTTAAAATTCGTTGCAATTTTTTTTAGAATTTTGCGGTGCCCAGTTTTTGAGTTATTGTCGAAAACGTACAAAATTCAGACCGCCCCCCCCCTCCATACGTTTCGACACTAAATGACAGAAAAATTTGGAAAATTTCACAGAGTTAGGAAATTTGGTAAGTTTTGTATGAAAACTACAGCACAGTTTTTGAGTTATGGATAAGAAAGGGCAAAATTCAGATCGTGCCGCCGCCTACGTTTCGACGATGACTGACTGAAAAATTTGAAAATATTCACAGAGACAGGAAAATTGGTAAATTTTGAATGAAAATCATATCGAAGACTCAAATAATTATATTTCTGTGTGTTTATGGGATGGGTGTGGGGAGGGAAAAAAAGCATTTTTGATCCAAATGAGTGGGGTGTCATATGAAAGAGCACTGAATTTAAGAAATGTTACAATTCTTTTTAGAATTTTGCAATGCAGAGTTTTTGTGTTATTGAAAAAAATATTTTTAGTATGTAGCCTTTCCACCCCCTAAATTTCAACACTCGATTGACCGAAAAAATAATCAAATTTAATCCATTTACAAGCTGGTGTAAGTGAATCTTTTTTAAGTTACCAAAAACATCTATGGATAATATTTAACCTGAATTAAAATTTTTTTTGCCATTTTTGATCAATGTAGATTTGATTGTAATTTACTATTGACATTTACAATTTAACATTTATTTTGTTATGTGCCTATGGTCTGAAAATATAAGGACATTACAACACAGCTTTTTGTCAATAGTTTTTGATATTGTGTTCTTTTACATTCACGGAACCCTTCACGAGCGAATTTTATTCGCACTTGTCTGACTTTTTTTTATTTTTGGACAGCGATGCATATCAAATATAAAACTCTTTGCTTTGTTATCTCTCTTTAAAAATTTATTACAAAACAAACACGAAATATTAATACATTGTCGCAAAATTATAACAGCATAACTTAATATATAACTTAATGAAAAGATGATACACCCAGCAAATTACTCAAAACCCTCTCCATTTAGCGTTTTAAGAAAACTCGGAATCGCCCAGTGGCCAAAATTCGGCCATTGTATATAGAAATTGTAAATAGATCTCCCAACCAAATAGCTACAACACATTATTTCAGAGTTTAATTAATTGATATAGATTGATTTTGAATTGTGAAACAAACAACTTGAAAAAAAAAAACAAAATAACCGAACAAAAAACTCAAAAAACAAAACTATCACATTTTTGCCATTTTTTCTGAAAAACTCGTCAAAATTTAAAAAAAATTTTTCGGCACATCTACTACTCAAGACCTTTCCTACGGTATACATATTATCACACTTTTGATGGAGCAAATATTTTAAAATTGTACCGCAAAAATATTGCTTACCTTTTTATATATAGCTATACATTGATTTTGAATTGTGAAACAAATAACATTATAAAAAACAAAAAACTCAACAAACACGCCTATCACATTTTTGCCATTTTTTCTGAATAAATCGTAAAAATTCAAAAGAAGCATTTTTCGGCACATCTATACTACTCAAGACCTACGATATCAGATCCCACGATATACATATTGCCACACTTTTGATGGAGCAAATTTTTTTTTGGAATTGTACCGCAAAAATATTGCTTACGTATTTATATATAGCTTTCGATTGATTTTGAATTGTGAAACAAATAACACTATAAAAAAACAAAATAACCGAACAAAAAACTCAAAAAACAAAACTATCACATTTTTGTCATTTTTTCTGAAAAAATCGTCAAAATTAAAAAAAAAAGTATTTTTCCGCACATCTACTACTCAAGACCTATTCTACGATATACATATTGCCACACTTTTGATGGAGCAAATATTTTTAAATTACGCTCAGTGGCCGAAATTTGGCCATTTTTATGAAAATTGTAAATAGACCTCACAACAAAATAACTACAACACATTATTTCAGAGTTTGATTAATTTATATACACTAGGAATTGCCCAGTGGCCGAAATTCAGCCATTGTAAATACAAATTGTAAAAAGACATCCCAACAAAATAGCTACAAAACATTATTTCAGAGTTTGATTAATTGATTTTGAATTGTCTACTTATCTACTACTCAAGACCTTTTCAACGATATGCATATTGCCAAACTTTTGATGGGGCAAATATTTTAAAATTGTTCCGCAAAAATATTTCTTACGTATTTATATATAGATATAGATTGATTTTGAATTGTGAAACAAATAACTTGATAGAAAAACAAAATAACCGAACAAAAAACTCAATCAAATATGCCTATGACATTTTCGCCATTTTTTCTGAAAAAATCGTCCAAATTCAAAAAAAGTATTTTTCGGCACATCTACTACTCAAGATAGTTATATATAGATATTACAAAATCAAAAATTCATATTTCTTTCAAAATATTCTAAAAATTAAAATGTAATCAAAAATTTAAACTTTTTTTTAAGCTTCTAAAAACATTCCAAAAATTATTACAAAAGTAAAGATTCAAACTTTTATCGAAATTCTAAAAATATTGCAAAAATTATAACAAAATCAAAAATACAAACTTTTTTTTTAAATTCCAAACATATTTCAAAAATTATAACAAAATCAAAAATACAAATTCTTTCAGAAGTCAAAAAATATTCCAAAAATATTACAAATTCAAAAATTGAAACTTTTTCCATATCAAAAATTCGAAATTCAAAAAACTTTTTCCAAATTCTAAAAATATCGCAAAATCAAAATACAAACTTTCTTCAAAATTTCAAAAATTATAATAAAATCAAAAATTTTAAATTTTTCAAAACTCTAAAAATATTCCGAAAATTCTTACAAAATAAAAACTACAAACTTTTTTCAAAATTCCAAAAATATTTCCAAAATTATAACAAAATCAAAATGATAGAGCACCTAATTTAAAATTCGTGGCAATTTTTTTTAGAATTTTGCGGTGGCCAGTTTTTGAGTTATTGTCGAAAAACTGCAAAGTCCAGACCGTTCCTCCCCATACGTTTCGACACTGATTGACAGAAAAATTTGTAAAAATTCACAGAGCTAGAAAATTTGCTAGATTTTGTACGAAAACTATAGCGAGGTCTCCAATAATTATATTTCTGTGTGTTTAGAGGACCGGGGTAGAGGGGGTAAAAAAAAACTTTTTTTTGACCCAAGCGAGTAGGGTGTCATTTGATAGAGCATCTAATTTGATATTTGTTGCAGTTTTTTTTAAATTTTGCGGTGGCCAGTTTTTGAGTTATTGTCAAAAAAGTGCAAAGTCCAGACCGTTCCCCCCCCCCCCCATACGTTTCGACACTTATTGACAGAAAAATTTGTAAAAATTCACCGAGTTAGGAAATTTGCTGAATTTTGTACGAAAACTATAGCGAAGTCTCCAATAATTATATTTCTGTGTGTTTAGAGGACCGGGGTAGAGGGAGTAAAAAAAATATTTTTTTCGACCCAAGCGAGTGGGGTGTCATTTTGATAGAGCACCTAATTTAAAATTCGTTGCAATTTTTTTTAGAATTTTTCGGTGGCCAGTTTTTGAGTTATTGTCAAAAAGTGCAAAAGACCGTCCCCCGTACGTTTCGACACTGATTGACAGAAAAATTTGTAAAAATTCACAGAGTTAGGAAATTGGCTACATTTTGTAGAAAAACTATAGCGAGGTCTCCAATAATTATATTTCTGTGTGTTTAGAGGACCGGGGTAGAGGGGGTAAAAAAAAATTTTTTTTGACCCAAGTGAGTGGGGTGTCATTTGAAAGAACATCTAATTTAAAATTACGTTTCGACACTTATTGACAGAAAAATTTGTAAAAATTCACCGAGTTAGGAAATTTGCTGAATTTTGTACGAAAACTATAGCGAAGTCTCCAATAATTATATTTCTGTGTGTTTAGAGAACCGGGGTAGAGGGAGTAAAAAAAAACATTTTTTTCGACCCAAGCGAGTGGGGTGTCATTTTGATAGAGCACCTAATTTAAAATTCGTTGCAGTTTTTTTTAGAATTTTTCGGTGCCCTGTTTTTGAGTTATTGTGAAAAAAGTGCAAAATTCACACCGTTCCCTCCCATACGTTTCGACACTGGTTGACAGGAAAATTTGTAAAAATTCACAGAGTTAGGTAATTTGGTAAATTTTGTACAAAAACTATAGCGAAGTCTCCAATAATTATATTTCTGTGTGTTTAGAGGACCGGGGTAGAGGGGGTAAAAAAAAACTTTTTTTTACCCAAGCGAGAACATCTAATTTAAAATTCGTTGCAATTTTTTTTAGAATTTTGCGGTGCCCAGTTTTTGAGTTATTGTCGAAAACGTGCAAAATTCAGACCGCCCCCCCCCCTCCATACGTTTCGACACTAAATGACAGAAAAATTTGGAAAATTTCACAGAGTTAGGAAATTTGGTAAGTTTTGTATGAAAACTACAGCACAGTTTTTGAGTTATGGATAAGAAAGGGCAAAATTCAGATCGTGCCGCCGCCTACGTTTCGACGATGACTGACTGAAAAATTTGAAAATATTCACAGAGACAGGAATATTGGTAAATTTTGAATGAAAATCATATCGAAGACTCAAATAATTATATTTCTGTGTGTTTATGGGATGGGTGTGGGGAGGGAAAAAAAGCATTTTTGATCCAAATGAGTGGGGTGTCATATGAAAGAGCACTGAATTTAAGAAATGTTACAATTCTTTTTAGAATTTTGCAATGCAGAGTTTTTGTGTTATTGAAAAAAAATATTTTTAGTATGTAGCCTTTCCACCCCCTAAATTTCAACACTCGATTGACCGAAAAAATAATCAAATTTAATCCATTTACAAGCTGGTGTAAGTGAATCTTTTTTAAGTTACCAAAAACATCTATGGATAATATTTAACCTGAATTAAAATTTTTTTTGCCATTTTTGATCAATGTAGATTTGATTGTAATTTACTATTGACATTTACAATTTAACATTTATTTTGTTATGTGCCTATGGTCTGAAAATATAAGGACATTACAACACAGCTTTTTGTCAATAGTTTTTGATATTGTGTTCTTTTACATTCACGGAACCCTTCACGAGCGAATTTTATTCGCACTTGTCTGACTTTTTTTTATTTTTGGACAGCGATGCATATCAAATATAAAACTCTTTGCTTTGTTATCTCTCTTTAAAAATTTATTACAAAACAAACACGAAATATTAATACATTGTCGCAAAATTATAACAGCATAACTTAATATATAACTTAATGAAAAGATGATACACCCAGCAAATTACTCAAAACCCTCTCCATTTAGCGTTTTAAGAAAACTCGGAATCGCCCAGTGGCCAAAATTCGGCCATTGTATATAGAAATTGTAAATAGATCTCCCAACCAAATAGCTACAACACATTATTTCAGAGTTTAATTAATTGATATAGATTGATTTTGAATTGTGAAACAAACAACTTGAAAAAAAAAAACAAAATAACCGAACAAAAAACTCAAAAAACAAAACTATCACATTTTCGCTATTTTCTCTGAAAAACTCGTAAAAATTTAAAAAAAATTTTTCGGCACATCTACTACTCAAGACCTTTCCTACGGTATACATATTATCACACTTTTGATGGAGCAAATATTTTAAAATTGTACCGCAAAAATATTGCTTACCTTTTTATATATAGCTATACATTGATTTTGAATTGTGAAACAAATAACATTATAAAAAACAAAAAACTCAACAAACACGCCTATCACATTTTTGCCATTTTTTCTGCATAAATCGTCAAAATTCAAAAGAAGCATTTTTCGGCACATCTATACTACTCAAGACCTACGATATCAGATCCCACGATATACATATTGCCACACTTTTGATGGAGCAAATATTTTAGAATTGTACCGCAAAAATATTGCTTACGTATTTATATATAGCTTTAGATTGATTTTGAATTGTGAAACAAATAACACTATAAAAAAACAAAATAACCGAACAAAAAACTCAAAAAACAAAACTATCACATTTTTGTCATTTTTTCTGAAAAAATCGTCAAAATTAAAAAAAAAAGTATTTTTCCGCACATCTACTACTCAAGACCTATTCTACGATATACATATTGCCACACTTTTGATGGAGCAAATATTTTTAAATTACGCTCAGTGGCCGAAATTCGGCCATTTTTATGAAAATTGTAAATAGACCTCACAACAAAATAACTACAACACATTATTTCAGAGTTTGATTAATTTATATACACTAGGAATTGCCCAGTGGCCGAAATTCAGCCATTGTAAATACAAATTGTAAAAAGACATCCCAACAAAATAGCTACAAAACATTATTTCAGAGTTTGATTAATTGATTTTGAATTGTCTACTTATCTACTACTCAAGACCTTTTCAACGATATACATATTGCCAAACTTTTGATGGGGCAAATATTTTAAAATTGTTCCGCAAAAATATTGCTTACGTATTTATATATAGATATAGATTGATTTTGAATTGTGAAACAAATAACTTGATAGAAAAACAAAATAACCGAACAAAAAACTCAATCAAATATGCCTATGACATTTTCGCCATTTTTTCTGAAAAAATCGTCCAAATTCAAAAAAAGTATTTTTCGGCACATCTACTACTCAAGATAGTTATATATAGATATTACAAAATCAAAAATTCATATTTCTTTCAAAATATTCTAAAAATTAAAATGTAATCAAAAATTTAAACTTTTTTTTAAGCTTCTAAAAACATTCCAAAAATTATTACAAAAGTAAAGATTCAAACTTTTATCGAAATTCTAAAAATATTGCAAAAATTATAACAAAATCAAAAATACAAACTTTTTTTTTAAATTCCAAACATATTTCAAAAATTATAACAAAATCAAAAATACAAATTCTTTCAGAAGTCAAAAAATATTCCAAAAATATTACAAATTCAAAAATTGAAACTTTTTCCATATCAAAAATTCGAAATTCAAAAAACTTTTTCCAAATTCTAAAAATATCGCAAAATCAAAATACAAACTTTCTTCAAAATTTCAAAAATTATAATAAAATCAAAAATTTTAAATTTTTCAAAACTCTAAAAATGTTCCGAAAATTCTTACAAAATAAAAAATACAAACTTTTTTCAAAATTCCAAAAATATTTCCAAAATTATAACAAAATCAAAAATGTTCACGTACAATTTCATGTACGATAACATTTAATTTCACAAAAATTAATAATTTTATTTTTCCAAACAAATGAGTAAAAAAAAATGAAAATCTTTCTTTTAACACACTTCACAACATTTTTTTGACAAACTTATAATGCAATAATCTAGTTTTTGGTCTCATATACCAATCCCAACCATCAAGATTTCTCCAAATTCAAAGTTGCTATTCGTAATCACTTAAAATGAACGATTTTTTTGACACACTTCCGGGACAGCTATCGAACACATCGTCCTTTGGGCTCTCACCATTGGGTAAACCTATTTTTAGAAACTTTGAAACATTTGAAATTTTTTAAATCCCTTCAACCATTTTCTTGATTTCGTCGATTGTGACGGCCGGCCGGCCGGCAGACAGACATATATTTTTTTTATTTTGCTTTTTTAGAATCAGTAAACGTAAATGCCAAAAAAGTGGGGGTAAGAATTTCACTTTTGGCTCGAGTATGTAATTAAGATCTTTCAGACCGAAGTAATTAACTGAATTCTAAAAATATGAAGGGCCTGAAATCTCAAGGCTCTGAGATATCGAGACTTCGGTCTGGGTTAAGGATTTTGATATAGTTTTCAGCGAAACACTTTTATGGAGCCATTGTTGAGACAAAACATCAATACGTTGCCGTAAAATTATAACAGATCAGAAATTAACATAATTACTCAAAAACATTTCCATGTAGCGTTTCGAGAAAATATTACAAAATCACAAATTCATATTTTTTTCAAAATTCCAAAAATATTGTAAAAATTAAATAAAATCAAAAATTCAAACTTTTTTGAAAATTCTAAAAATATTCCAAAAATTATTACAAAACCAAAGATTAAAACTTTTTTCAAAAATTCTAAAAATATTGCAAAAATTATAACAAAATCAAAAATTGAAACTTTTTATTCTTACAATATTCCAAAATTTCTAACAAATTCAAAAATTCAAACTTTTTCAAAAATTCTAAAAATATTGCATAAATTATAACAATATCGAATATTGAAACTTTTTTCAAAATTCCAAAAATTATAATAAATCAAAAAATTTAAGATTTTTCAAAATTCCAAAAATATTCGAAAAATTCTTACAAAATCAAATATGAAGCTTTTTTCAAAATTCTAAATATATATATAAAACTCACAAACTCAAAACTTCTATTTTCTTCAAAATTCTAAATATATTGCAAAAATTATAACGAAATCAAAAATTAAAACTTTTTCCAAAATTCTAAAATTTTTTTAAAAATTATTAAAAAATCAAAAATACAAACTTTTTTCAAAATTCCAAAAATGTTTCAAAAACAAAAATGTTCAATTACATTTAAGTCATACAAACAAATAAATTTTTTTTTCCAAAAACTTGGCTAAAAAATAAATGAAATCATTTTCTTAACACACTTGACAATATTTTTTTGACAAACTTATAATGCAATAAAATTCTCAATAATTTAATGTTCATTACATTTCATTTCATACAAATAATAACTAATTTTATTTTTTTTCTACAAAAATAAATGAAAATCATTCTTTTGACACACTTGACAATATTTTTTTGACAAACTTATAATGCCATAATTCTCTATAATAATAGTAAAATTTCATGTCATACAAATAATTGATTTCATTTTTTTTCAAAAAATTAGGTAAAAAAATAAATAAAATGTTATTTTTGACACACTTGACAACATTTTTTTGAAAAACTTCTAATTCAATAATCTAGTTTTTGATCTCACATACCAATCCCGACCATCAAAATTTTTCCACATTTATCATTACTACTCATTATTACTTAAAATGAAAGTTTTTTAAGCAAAAAATATGCATATTTTCTTGTTTTGACACACTTGACGATTTTTTCGACACACTTCCAGTACAGTTATCGAACACATCGTCCTTTCGGCTCTTACCATTGAGTATACCTATTTTTAGAAACAAAAATTTTTCAAATCCCTTCAGCGGTTTTCTAGATTTCGTCGGTTGTGACGGCCGGCAGCTTTTTGCTTTTTTGTAATCATTATGACCTAAAACGTCGAGAAATGCCAAAAAGTTGAGGTAAGAATTTCACTTTTGCCTCATGAATGATTAATGCTTAGGTCTTTTAGACAAGGTCTTTATAACAAACAAATAAAATCTGTATCCAGCACATATTCGAAAGCTTGTTATTGGGCTACTGATATTATATTTAGGGTTCCGTACTTCAAAAAAGTAAAAACGATACCCTATTGGTGTGACTTCGGTGTCCGACCGAATTTCTACATACTTACTTATAAGTACTATCAAGTTGAGATTTTCTACAGTTTTAAAAAGTGTTTTCCCACACCTACTGATAACAAAAAAATTTCAAATATTTGTTTTCATCTACATTTTATGGACAGATAAGGTAATAGTAAAACAAAAGTTTTTTGGAATCGGGTTTGATTTCGAAAAATCGAAGAGATCAAAGTATTTAAAAAAAAATTTCAATGAATTTTCGACTGCTTAATTTTTGAGTTATTGTCACAAACAAGTGTTTTTCCTGACATCTCCCTTCCCCCTCACCCCTTAACTTCGAATATTACACAAGAAAGAATTTGAAAAAATTCAATTTTTTAAAATTTTTTCTAGTCTAAAACAATTTTCTTTGTACTTTTCGAAAGCGCAGATATCGACATATGTTCAAAAATGTGAAAAAATTTCCTCCCTTAACTTCGAACATTACACAAAAAAAAAATTGAAAAAATTCTTGGTTATGGGAAATGTTATAAGGATTGGACGAAAACTGTAGCGATAGGCTCATCATTTCAAATGTTATTTTGAGGGGGTTGTAAGTAGAAATTTTGAAAACAAAATATTTTTGACCTTGTCGAGTGGGATGTCGTATGAAGGGTTAATTTTGTTCTAGTCCAAAACAATTTTTTTTTGCAATTTTCGAAAGCGAAGTTTTAAGTTATGTTCAGAAACATTTTTTGAAGTATAAAATTGTTACAGTCAAGTAAATCGAGGTCGGGGATCTGTTATTTTGTTAGGTATGATACAGTACCACTAGCGCAGAAAAATAGTAGCCACTTCGATTTTAGCTCTACTGGCTGTCACTGTGAATATTTAATTTGTCAACTAGCTGGAGTTCAAATCCTGATCTCACCAATTTTCACCAAACAAATCACTCGACTCTCTTAATCATGCAGTCGTTGGCAATAATTTGACGACACTTTTGACTCCAGCTATTGCAATAGGTGACTTTAATGTTTATTTCCATAAAAATCCTCAAAACTAGCTCTCAAACTATTTTCTACAAAAAATTTTCACAGAAAAATTCATTGAAGCTACAATAATTGATAATGTATTTTACAACATAAATAATTTAGAAGCTGGCGTTATTGAAGCTTTCTTTAACCACCATACACAGCTTTGGATAAGTTTCAATCCAACGTGAAACTATATACTAGCAAAAACTGTTTTTCAAATATTATATACACGGAACACTCAGCGAGCGAATTATATTCGCACTTGCTTGACTTTTTTATTCTATGTACTGTTTTTATTTTACATTTTGTACTAATTTATTTGTGCTAATTGTATTATTTTTGTTTGAACTACTTGAAGTGATTGTAATAATAATGAGTAAAACACTTTTTTTACTTTTTTTACTTCAAAAACTTTATTTATAAAACCTTTATTTTTGAAACCAAATATTTTTTGTCTCTAAGAGACCTTTTTCTTGGGTTAATTGTTTTCTAAACTGAGTTCAGAAAACAAATAGCCAAAGAAAAAGGTCTCTAAAAGACACAAAATATTCGGTGTTAAAAATAAATAATGTTTTTAAAGTGAAAAAAGACGTTGTTTTACTCATTATTATATTTCTACTTTAAAGTTTTGAATTCTTATTTTCAAGTTGATTTTTTCTGAGCAATAAACAGAGAACAAGGAAATTACTATTCTAGTTGTTGTCTTATCTGCAAAATTAATTTTATCTGACTGTAAATATCACTTGTTCACCTCTTTTTAAATTTCTAATTCAATTTTTTTCGAGTTTTCTTTTGAGTACTTGGACGAAAATAAAACGAAAAGGTTTCATCTCTGATTCGTTAATTTATAAATTTTAAATGTGTCAACTCTTTCAGTTTCCTCATCCCCAGGCACAAAATTCTTCCTATAAAGCATTCTGGTTTGTCTTTAACTTAGATTTACCACTCACAGGAAATTCACTGACACAAACATCTAAAATGATTTTATTGATGATATATTATTGTTAGTCATAAGTTGTCATAACGAGCAGACTGATCTGGAAAAAAAATTATAAAATAAATCACTTGAAATTGTTTCCAATATTTTTCTAAAACCGAATATTAAACTTTTTTGCTTTTATAAATAATAACATAAATCAAATACGTTCTAATTAAATTTAAAGCTTTCATTCCATTAAAACTTCAATTTTAAAAATTATTTTAAAATTAACAAGGTTTTAATAAATACTTTTTTATACGGCAAAAAAAATATTTGCATTTGGTTTTCATTCATTTTCAACGATACAACTAATTAATTGGTCTTCAAAACCACTTTACTATAAATAATATAGAAAGCTGATAAGCATTACAAATTTTAATTAAAAGCAATATGGTTAATATCGATACCACAATATACTACAAAATTTTATCATGATCAAAAAAAACATCTTTTCACGGTATTAAAAGAAAGGTGAAGCATAAAAAAAATATATGTAAACCTCTATATACAAAATAAAATGAAGAAAATATATTTATATTATTTAGTTACCCTTTCAATCTTTAAACAACGGTTTCGTTTCATTTTCACTTTGCTTGTTTTTATTTTTCCAGTTTTCTTTTTTCCTTAATTTTCTGTAATACTCATGCTTAAAACCAAAAAAAAATTATCTTTCAATCAAATATATAATAAGAAGGAAATTACATACATAAAGTCGCTTTCGAAAATAAAAATTAAAGTTTCACAAAATTTACGAAAAAAGGTGAGTGTATGTGACGAGTTGGAAACATTAATTAAATAACACAAAAAAGAAATGCGGTGGGATAGGATGATTGGAATTTTATTATTTCAAATTATAAAAACAAATAGCGAAACGGTAAAATAAGGTGCAAAAGTGAGACGATATTTTATAAATATTTACATGAAATATTTTTCCTAAACGAAGGCAGGTGATAAGAAAATCTTAAAAAAATTTCTATAGAATTTAAAAATCACTTTTGGAAAAAACACATTTATCGATGCGAAAATAATTAAAATTAAAATTTTTTAATAAATTAGGCAATTTGTGATTTCAATCGAATATATTTTTGTTCTTTTAAATTGGATTATTTATCGATGAACCGATATTCAATTTTTCACTTGAAATACATTTTTTTTTTGATTTAATTAAAAAAGAAAATTGACTTTATTGATTGATTAGATTTTTATAAGATCGTTTGATTTGGGAAATTTTATCTTATTTTGAAGGAAAATAACTTTCTTTGATTAGAAAAATGAATTTCTGTCTCAATTTTTAATGGCCTGTCATGGTTGATTGCATAATTATTGCTAGTAATTTTGCTGTTAACCATTCTAAAAAAAAGTAATCGAAACGCATGCTAAAAGTTTCGTCTAGCAAGAATACCAAATAAAATGGGTTTAAATATATCTTTTCCGTTGCTGGATTCTTCAGCGTTAGCCACTTCGTCGTTTGAACTTTAGGATGCCTGCAGCTTGGTATACTAAATAATATAGGCCAAATTCTCAAATCTCAAACTAAGAATAACAATGATATGTTTTTAAAGAAGAACATGTTATTGATTAACTGGCAAATAGACAGAAAAGTCCACTATTCCAAACTTTTTCAGTCTCGTATACAAGTTTCCTATCTTTGTAATTTGATTGAAAATTAAAATGATAGGAAAACTTCTGTTGGGAATTTGTTTAAAGTTTCCTATAACTGAGCATAAATAAATCCACAATTCATTTGTAGATGGATCTATGATGAGCATTAATTTAACAGTTCAGTCAATGTTCTTTGTAAAATTTAAGCTAAACTATATTGAGTTAATTCATCAAGAACTTTTAGTCCCTGGGCCCACGCCGATTTCATGTGATGATTACCACATATTTTATACTTCGTGATGTGCCTGTCCTTGACGAGTCCGAAAACGTTTGTTCTGCGATTTTCCTCAAATCCGCCGCTTTTCCGTTTGGCAAGCTCCGAAAAATGCCGATTTCCCGCGATCTTGTAAATTTGCTACCACATTTTTTATTTTAACTAAGGGCCGTAGGGGTAGGAAATTTGTTTTAGAACACGTGAGTAAGCATGCCCTACCAAAATGTGTCTGCTATTGTCCAGTCCGACAACTGACATTTTGGTATGTTTGGGTTGTCGGACTAGACAATAGTTTCCCCTAGTGTTCTAAAACAAATTTCCAACCGCCAAAGTTGAAAAAAAAAATTTACAATATCTCGTCAATCGGAATTTTTTCAGTTGAATCGAGAAAAATGGCAGAACAAAAGATTTCGGACTCGTCAAGGACAAGCGCCTCACGCAGTATAAAATATGTGATAATTATCACATGAAATCGGCGTGGGCCCAGGGACTAAAAGTTCTTGATGAATTAACTCAATATAGATTAGCTTAAAGTGGGTGGTTAGTTCATAGATTGACTTGCCAAGCTCTTAATCATATTAGTCGACTTTTAGTTAATTGTAAAACTGGGGTGATGTGTTTGTGGTGATGTTCTGCATGTATTTCGATCTTAGCTCCTTCTGAATAACCGTGAATTTAGTAAACCGGATATAATATTATCGAGCAATTCCACGCAAGTCCAGCAAATTTTTGGGAAATTTTGGCTTGACCCCTTTTAATTTTGATTATTTTTTGTTGATAGATAGTCTTTCATAAATAAAAAATACTGGTTCTCTTAGAAATTTTTTTCGACCAGGGGTCTTCACAGGGTGCACCTCAATTTTTGTTATTTTGTGATGTGAGTGCATTTTGACGAGCGATTGTAGAAAAACTACTGAATCGATTTTCATAAGTGATATGTCGTTGAATAGGTATTAGAAGAAAGTTTTTAAAAATATACATTGTTAATTTTTTAAAATAATTTTTAACGGTATAACATAAGAAAAAAACGGTGTAATTGAACAAAAAATGGCGCTACACCTGTTTTTTTAAACTAAATTGAAGTTTATTTCATATCTAACTACTTGTGAAAGTTTAGGACTACCGATATTTTTTGTTTTAAAGATAAAATTCGTTGTGCATATGACCGTCGGGAATCAGTTTTTTTTTGTTCTGAAGGAAAATTATAAAAATGGCGTTATAAACTAAGAAAATTTTTTTTTATGTTAAATATCAAATATTGTATTATTAAATGAACTTTTTAAAATATTATAAAAATTATATATGTACAATAAAGAAAATATGAGCAATTTCAGCATAAATCCACAAAAGCGCTTATTCCTATGCACATTAAATGAAGCTTATGTGGAGTTTAAAAATAAGTTTCCTGATGTGAAAATTGGATTTACTAAATTCTCGTCCCTTCGACCACAAGAATGCATAAAATTATCCCAAGGAGCTCATAATGTGTGCGTGTATACCATACATCAAAATATAAAACTAATTATTCAACACTCTAAGATATCTTGGATTACTGATGCTGCTTTCCAGAATTATAAAACATTAATTGACTTTGTTTCATGTGGTGAATTAACAGAAGATTGTCATACTTTGAAGTGTAATAAATATTCAAAAAAACTTCAACAACTGTAAGAAAGATTACTAAATGATTTTGAAGTTAAAGGAATCCTTCAAGTCAAATATCAACAATGGATTACCACTGATCGATGCAATTTGGATACTTTAATAGAAACTGTAGAAAAATTTATAAAAAAATTTGTTTGCCGTTTACAAATTTTGATACCACACAACTTTATAGCAAAACAGCAATCTACATTCATTGAGGAAAGAAAAAAAGTTAGAACCAGGAGAGTGCTTTGTTCAAAGGGATTTTTCTGAAAACTACGCCTTCACAATTCAGGATTCGTAGCAAGGTTATCATTATAATTCATTATAATAATTTACAAGCTACTATTCATCCATTTTTCATTTATTTTAGAAGTGCTGCAAGTGAATATATACAGCACCGAAGTTTTATACTCATTTCGGATATAAACGATCACAACAGTACTATAGTCCATCTTTTCATTACAAAACTTATTGAATTCATCAGAACGCATATAAATTCTAATACTAGGAAAATAATTTATAACACCGACGGGGCACCTCCTCAATACAAAAATAAAGATAACCTAATTAACTTATGCCACCATAAAAAGATTTTAAGGTTGATGCAGAATGGCATTTTTATGCTACCAGCCAAAGCAAGGGACCTTGCGATGGGATTGGTGGTACACTGAAGCGTGCTGCAAACCGTTATAGTATGGAGAGCAGAGATATTATTGATACACCAAAAAATCTTTTCGAATGGGCTTTGAAATGGGAATCTACCATGAACTTTAGATACGCCGATAAAAATGAATATCAATTAACAAAAGAAAAATTACAAAATCGATATAAAAATGCGATTACTATAAGTGGAACTCAAAAATTTCATTCTTTTGTACCATTAAATACTAAGACAATAATTGCAAAAATGTTTTCCAACTCAGAAGAAACTTTTGAATGTAAAATAAGTAAATAATTTTTAATAACTATATTTATTTTCTTTAACCTACATATATAATTTGTATGATATTTTAAAAAGTTTATTCAATAATAAAATATTTGTAATTTAATGTTAAAATACAATCTTTTACTTTATGATTCCATAATAACATAATACGAACATAATGCTTCTCCAGTCAAAAGTTCCTAAATAGATTTAGTTATTTATGCGGCTTTTTTGTTTGCGGTCGAGACTGTCAAATTATTTTTTATAAGAGTGACAAGTGATTACTAAAAGTGATAAATAAACATTTCATTTTTTATGCCATCTAATACAAAGAAAATAATTGCAGAAGTGTTTTCCTATTCAAAAGAAACTTCTGTTTTTAAAATAAGTAAATCATTTTTAACAATTGTATTTGTTTTATTTATTGTACTACATATATGACTTTCATAATATTTTAAAAAGTTCATTTAATAATAAAATATTTGATATTTAACATAAAAAAAATCTCTTAGCTTATAACGCCATTTTTATATTTTTCCTTCAGAACAAAAAAACTGATTCCCGACAGTCATATCCACAACGAATTTTATCTTTAAAACAAAATATATCGCTAGTCCTAAACTTTCACAAGTATTTAGATATTAAATGAGCTTCAATTTAGTTTTAAAAAAAGGTGTAGGTGTAGGTGTATCTTTTGTTCAATTACACCGTATTTTTCTTATGTTATACCGTTAAAAATTATTTCAAAAAATTAACATTGTACATTTTTAAAAACCTTCTTCTAATAATCTTATACCTATTCAACGACATATCATTTATGAAAATTGATTCAGTAGTTTTTCTACAATCGCTCGTCAAAATGCACTCACATCACAAAATAACAAAACATTGAGGGGCACCCTGTGAAGACCCCTGGTCGAAAAAAAAAATTCTAAGAAAACTTGTATTTTTTATTTATGAAAGACTATCTATAAACAAAAAATAATCAAAATTAAAAGGGGTCACGTCAAAACGATGTTGAAATTGCTCTATCATAAGCTTTTTAAAATATATTTTGATTAGAAAACTAGTGCAAATGTATTTGCCAGACAGATGATACCTGCCGTAAAAAAAGTAACTAACTAGATATTCTTTCAATAACTAAGTGTTGCTGTTTTGCAAAACAGTAATTTTTATGTTGTGTTTTGAAAGTGTTTTTATTGAGGGAATATCCTCTTTATCCACGTTCTGAATTTATAAATCAGTTTTCCAAGCGAAAACTGTTTCATTGACTCTGGTTTTTCCTTATTTCATTATTCTTTGTAAAGCAAGTGCTAAAATATGAAATGGTTAACAAAGTTCGCGCCGGAACCATTGAGTTTTCCAACAGCCTCAATTTTTAATGTACTAGTCGACTGAGAATTATTGTTTTAACACTGTCACATCCGACATATTTTTCTATGATATGGTTCGTGGTTCCTGCTAAGGCGGATAATGGATCAATGGTAGCCTCATCCCATATTACTTAAGAAAAACCTTTTTCACGCTCTTATCATTTCTAAATATATACTAAGGTCAATCCAGTCTTACAGAATATTAAATTTTGAAATGTAATTCGATTAATGCTGAAGAAGTTGAAATTGATAAAAATAATTTGACAGAATATTTCAATAAATTATTTAAAAAATTACGATTTATAAAAAAAAGAAAATATAATAATATGGACAATAAGGGTTTTAGATTTTTATTTTTATACTTAGCAATGAAAACGGATAAATTATTTTGTTTGATTGGAATTAAAGGTTCATCAATGATCATTTTCTCAAAAAATTTTATGACTTGTTTTATTTCAGGTAATTTCGTTAGTTGAAATTGGAAATCTAATATGTTATTGTCAAACAAATCATCATCCAAAGAAAGTATGTAGTGAAGAAATACAATTGATATACAATATTTAAGTTGTCGAAAGAAGATAAAACAATGGTATTTTATTTTCGTTAACTGACATTAAAATAAGATGCAATTAAATTTTACGGAACGACATGTCTTTTATTTTTGTTTAAATTAAAAAGGCAGAATGGGCTTTTGAGCTTGGCAGGCTTTTAAGGCAGAATGACATTTCAAAAGAAATAAAACTTAACATATAACATTTTCTGATTTTTTATTAAAATAAAACCCGGATCTTTATAGAACCAGCCTCCTCTTTTAAATAAAATATCAAAGCCATCTTACTTTGCCGAAAGATAATGTTTTATTTACGAATAGTTGATCACTCAAAGCAAACAAAAATATGAAAACGGATTTTTCCTGCATCAACTAAAAAAATTTATTCATAAAAATCCAAATATACTGTCAAAGTTTCTAATTACATATTATAAAATCTATTCAAATATCAACCCAGTTAATTGTGTTCATTCAATGTTTATTGCTTCCTATATACAAAGATTTAATTAAATGTAGAAGTAAATAATGTGTAGGATTTAGAGTAATTTGCTTGAAAATATTTGCTTAGAGATATGGCTTTAAAGAAAAAAAATCTCGCTCTTTATCGCGTTCAATGTGCTGGAAACCAAATATCCATCCAATAGAACAAACTTTTTCAATATTCTATACACATCATTCACATCACATACGAGAAAATAATTTTAAATATCTGAAAACGTCTATCAATCATGTTTGTCAAAAGTGTTAAAATTTTTTGTCTAGTACAAAGACTAAATGATCAAAATATAATAAACTTTAGGCAAGTATTCCAACAACAAATAATTGTACATGAACATTTTTGTTCCATTCGATATTAATGTCGGAAAAATTTTGCTTATCTCGAAAACAATAAATCCTTAACAATATTGATAATAGAATTTATTTGATAATCTGTAATTCAATATTGTATTGACTTGATAGACTTTTTCTTTTTACTGAATTTGATTGATTTTACTTTTATTGTGAGTGGTTTGAATTGATTGCACTTTATTGTTTTATGAAAAGCAGCTTATTTTTATTCGTTAGAAAATAGGAGAAAATATAATTTAGGATACCCGCTTAAAGTCGGATTATGGAGTATTCAAAAACGATTCTCAATAATCCAAAAAAAAACATTTGCACTTCGATAGTTTTTTTCTTTAATAAATTTTGACTAATTTTAAATCTTAAAGTTCTCTAATCTCTCTAAAGAACTTTAATAAAAGCTCAAATGTGAAAATGATAATTAACATAAGAAGTAAACAGGTAAAACTAAACAAAGATTCAACTTAGCTAATACATGAAATTTATAAATTTATAATTCATTATTCCAACAGCAAGTAAATATGGAATAAAGATTAATTAATAAATTCTCATCGTACCAACTTTTATCTATTTCTTCATATTTGTTGAAACACCATTGATGCGTAACTTCAATTATTTATATGAAAATTTTAATCAAGTCACAATTTGTGGTCAAATAACATAAACCATCAACGTTCAAATATATTGAGCTGAACTAAACCAGATTTTATACGAAGATAGAGCCACAATATTTTAAATATTTCATTGGATAAACAGTCAGGGTTTTTGGTCTTGACATTTCGCCAGTTAGTTAGTTTTTCTTAAAAATTTTAATTAGTTTTGATACCACAACAATGATAAATATTGCATATTCATGAAAACCACAAACTACTCTACTCTACGTGTAATCTTTACACTACAAACCATACAAAATATTTTTCAATATAAAGAAAAAAGGACATTAAAAACCAATTTCAGTTTGGTGAAAACAAATCACATCAAATAAAACCAAAAAGAATTTTATATTTCAAAAGACAAATATATCCGTATTCAGTCAAGTGGTCATAATATATTTGGGTTCGTTTCTTTAAAGACACAGATTAAAGCATATTGAGTTAGGTATGACATCAAAGATGTATCTTTAGGAAATAATATCAAAAGCTCAACTTTCTTCTTCCACTGATATCATCACAAATATAGGTACAGTTTTTTGTTTTACTATTATACACTTTAACCGGTATAATTTTATATCAATTTTCCGTAAGTTTCAAAGCAGAAAGCTTAAGGTTTAATAACTATGGATTACATTTTACAGCTAGATATCTTCAACAAAATCTATCCTTTTTCCATATTCATCATTTAAACAATATTTTTTTATTATTTTTATAAAACAAAAAGACAAAAAAAGGAAAAAGGACAATTTCTGAAATGCTGAATGAAATGATAAAACAATAACTCCTTTTTTGTTTTATTTCTTATTTTATCCCTTTAGTACTTTTCTTGGTTTGTTCTTTTTATTAGGTGTAGTTTTCGTTATATATGATTTCGAAAAATAGAAAAATAATACAAAATTCATGTTTATCTTATTTAACCTAAGAACAGATAACTTAAGTTGTAATTTATAGAACGGATAATATTGGCATTAAAGATTTTATGATCAAATCCCTCTTTTTTCTTTTTACAGATATTACGCAATTGTTAGGCCACTTAAATATCCAATTAACATGACAAAAAGAGTTGTTGCGGTTATGATTTTAAATACATGGATATGGCCGGCACTGTTATCATTTGTTCCTATATTTGCTGGTAAGTTTTGTTATTTTCCATTTATCTTATTTTTATGCATAGAAACAGATGTTTAGCATTTTTTTCTTTATATTTCATTTAAGAAGCTTATTTTCATTTTTTTTATATTTTATGTGTTCCAGGTTTAGACTTATTTACTATTGAACAGAGTTTATTTTTTCACCAGCGTTTAAAGAAATGAATTTCTTTATTTGCCTGAATATTAAAGTGTCGTTTAATTACTGTAATTTGCGATCGTAAATTGTAAATTTTCTACCCTATATATTTTGTTGTCATAGTTACGTCCAAAAAAGGAAAAAATATTTGAATTTGTAAAGATTATATAAAAATAAAAAATTTTATCAAAGCAACCTTTCAATTCAAAATTTCATAATCCAATCAAAATATCTGTTATTTTTTGTTCTCATAGTTATATAGTTTGTTTAAAAACATAACAAATATTTTGTTCAACATATTTTTGTTTCATAATTTATGCAAATTGTTAATTTTGTATAAGGGGGGGGGGCGATTTGTATGGAAGGGAAAAAATCTTCATGGGCCCCTCGCGATTCTGATTCCTGGAGTTGTACTGAGCAAATAAGTCCACTAGACCATATGTCTACGGTGAAAATCGAGCTTGCGAATTTTTGTTTGAAGTTTTTTTGTCGCAATTTATGTTTTGTGAAAACTTGAAAATTTTCTTAGGCTCATATCTCGTAAACCATTTAGAATTTTAGTATGAATAAAATAAATTAATTGTAGCTCTTGACCTCAGCTACAAATTTGCCGAATAAAAAACAGAAAAAAATCACATCTTCATGACCAAAAACACGAAAATGCCAAAAAATTACCTTTTTTTTACACCGTTTTTTACTGTTTTGAGGCCATAGCAGCCAAACCGCAGAAAATTAAAACTAATAATCTAGTAAAAATTTTAGCCAATTAAATAGTTAACAATTTTCTATGATTTACTAACCACACCTGAACATTTCTTCATGTAGTTTTTGCCCAGCAAAAGTGAAAATTTATCGCGAAATTACTGAAAAATTACCATTTTAGTTGTTTATAATTTAAACTCATCAAAAACGTTCTATTTGTTATTTTACTTCGGTCTGAAAGACCTATGTAT
The DNA here is from genome assembly GCA_963693315.1 of Diogma glabrata. Classification (NCBI taxonomy): domain Eukaryota; kingdom Metazoa; phylum Arthropoda; class Insecta; order Diptera; family Cylindrotomidae; genus Diogma; species Diogma glabrata. The sequence goes on along the minus strand of OY856188.1, from coordinate 215,873,820 downwards.
TACAATCATGAGCTAAAAGTGAAATTCCTACCCCCACTTTTTTGGCATTTCTCGACGTTTTAGGACCTACTGATTCTAAAAAAGCAAAAAAAAATGCATGTCTGTCTGTCGGCCGGCCGTCACAACCTACGAAATCTAGAAAACCGCTGGACAGATTTCAAAAAATTTTTTTTCTCAAAATAGGTTTACTTAATAGGAAGAGCCGAAAGGACGATGTGTTCGATAACTGTACCGGAAGTGTGTAAAAAAAATCGTCAAGTGCGTCAAGGAAATTTGCATATTTTTTGCTTGAAAAACGTTCATTTTAAGTGATTCGATTGGAATGTGAGACCAAAATCTAAATTATTGCATTATAAGTTTGTCAAAAAAATGTTGTCAAGTGCGTCAAAAGAAAGATTTTTTATTTTTTTACCCAAGTTTTTGGAAAAAAATAAAATTAATTATTTGTTTGAAATGAAATTTTATTATAATTTTTGAGAATTATGGCATTATAAGTTTGTCAAAAAAATGTTACCAAGTGTGTCAAAAGAAAGATTTTTATTTATTTTTTACCCAAGTTTTTGGAAAAAAATAAAATTAATTATATGTATGATATGAAAATATATTATTATTATTGAGAATAAATAGATTTGTCAAAAAAATAATGTCAAGCGTGTCAAAAAATGATTTCATTGATTTTTTTAGCCAATTTTTTGGGGAAAAAAAATGTAGCTGTTTTTATGACGTAAATGTAATTGAAAATGAAATTGGACATGGAAATTTTTTAATTTGTTATAGTTTTTGAAATATTTTTGGAATTTTGAAAAAAGTTTGTATTTTTGATTTAGTAATAATTTTTGCAAAATTTTTTAGAATTTTGGAAAAAGTTTTAATTTTTGATTTTGTAAGAATTTTTGCAATATTTTTTTGAATTTTGAAAAGAAATAGAATTTTTGAATTTGTGAATTTTATGTATATATTTTTAGAATTTTGAAAAAAGTTTCAATTTTTGATTTTGTAAGAATTTTTGGAATATTTTTAGAATTTGAAATTTTTGATCTTCTTATAATTTTTGAAATTTTGAAAAAAGTTACAATATGTTTGATATAATTTTAATTTTTGCAATATGTTTAGAATTTTTGAAAAAGTTTGGATTTTTGAATTTGCAAGAAGATGTTATTAGAATTTAGAAAAGGTTTAAATATTTGATTTTAGAAAAATGTTTGAAATAATTTTGGGATTTTGAAAAAAGTTTATGTTATTGATTTTGCTATAATTTTTAAAATATTTTTAGAATTTTTGAAAAAAGTTTTAATCTTTGATTTTGTGTAATAATTTTTGGAATATTTTTAGAATTTTGAAAAAAAAATTGATTTTATTTAATTTTTACAATATTTTTGGAATTTCGAAAATATGAATTTGTGATTTTGTAATATTTTCTCGAAACACTAATTATAAAATTTATTATATTTATTATAAAATTTATAATATTTATTATAATTATAATTATTATAATTTATAATATTTATTATAAAAGTAAAAGAAGTGCAAAAACAATATATTTTAATCAAATTCTATTGAAGTTGACGGTTATGCAGTTGATGTTCGCTTTAGGGACTTCCATTGAAGTTGACGGTTATGATGTTCGCTTCAGGGACCCCTGATATGAGAGTCTGAAAACATAACCTCAAATACAGTTTTTACCCAGAAATGGTGTCAAAAAATTTAACAAATATATTTTTTAGGATTTATTCAGAATCTAGATTTTTTGGCATTTTCGTGTTTTTGGTCATGAAGATGTGATTTTTTTCGGTTTGTTTATTCAGCATATTTGTAGCTGAGGTCAAGAACTACAATCTAATTTTATTTATAAAAAATTAAAATTCTAAATGGTTTACGAGATATGAGCCTAAGAAAATTTGCAAGTTTTCACAAAACATAAATTGCGACAAAAAAACTTCAAACAAAAATTCGCAAGCTCGATTTTCACCGTAGACATATGGTCTACTGGACTTTTTTGCCCAGTACAACTCCAGGAATCAGAATCGCGAGGGGCCCATTAAGATTTTTAAATCGCCCCACCCTTTAAATAATTTTTCTTAAACATTTTGCTTGCGGCGAATAAAAACTAGAGAGTTCGTATCATTAAATCGAAAAATCAAATCATCCAATCACCAGAAATCACAAAACCGAAAGTTCATACCACCAAATTTCATATCATCGAAAGTTCATTACGTCGAAAATTCATTGCATCGAGAGATCACATCACCGAAAATCATATAATCGAAAATTTGATTCACAAAATCGAAAAATCATAGCATCGAAATTCATAAAATCGAATAAAAAATCATTTTTTTTTAAATCAAAATTTTGTATGTCATGTGTGACTGTGAATGAATGAAAAAAACTAAATTCTGAATTTTTTATTTATTGTTCTGAAATGGAGTTATGCCGGCATAAATTTTTAGTAATTTCTTTTGATTTGCATAGGTAATATATTATGTGCTATCATATTTTGAAGATAAACTTTTAGGATTCCAAACAGATTTTTCTACGTTTTTTTGAATATTACTATATAGGGTTTTTCTTTTGAAAATGCGCTTGTTTCAAAGATTTTTTTTGAAAATGCCTAAACATTTAGTATGTTTTGGTTCTGAATAGTTATGAAATTTTGTTTTTTAGATACTACTGTCGATGAAAGCATAATGCGTACAACATTTACTTCGGTCTGAAAGACCCCCCACTTCTTTTGGCACGTTTTAGGTCATAACGGTTATAACGCAAAAAAAATGTCCACCTGTCTGCCGGTCGGCCGTCCGATCTAGTGAGCGATTTCGAATTTTTTTTCGCAGAAGAGCCGAAAGGACGATGTGTTCGATAGCTGTACCAGAAGTGTGTGTCAAAAAATCGTAAGTGTGTCAAAACACGAAAATTAGCATATATTTTGCTTAACAAACTTTCATTCTAATTGACTACGAGTAGTAATATTGAATAAAGATAAATCTTGATGGTTGGCATTGGTGAGACCAGGACCTTGATTATTGTATTATAAATGTGTCAAAAAATACTGCCAAGTGTGTCAAAAGAATGATTTTCATTTATTTTTTAACCCAATTTTTTGGGGAAAAAATAAAATTAAGAATGTAATTATTTGAATGACATGAAAGGTAATTGAACATGAAATTAGACATGGAATATGTTTCTATCCAGTTCCAACTCCTCCCAACTTATAGGGACACTTGGGAAATATTAATTTGTTGAAGATTAAATGTCGTTTTTTAAAAAAATTGTAATTATGAGGAAGATATTTTTTTGTATTCTTTTTGTGTGATTCCACGACTTCTGAATAATAGGAACAGTTGGAATATAAGTTTGAATTTTTGATTATGTTATAATTTTACAATATTTTTAGAATTTTGAAATTTCAATCTTTGATTTTGGATTAATTTTTGGAATATTTTTAGAATTTTGAAAAAGTTTAATTTTTGATTTTATTATAATATTTGAAATATTTTTAGAATTTTGAAAAAAGTTTGTATATTTGATTTTGTTATAATTTTTGCAATATCTTTACAATTTTGAAAATAATTTCAATTTTTGATTTTGTAATGTTCTCTTGAATATGTTTGAAATTTTGAAGAAAATTGGAATTTATGATTTTATAATAATATTTAGAATCTTGGAAAAAGATTAAATTTTTGTTTAAGTTTAAATTTTGTTATAATTTTTGCAATATGTTGGAGTTTTGAAAAAACTTTCAATATTTGATTTTGTAATAATTTTTGGATTGTTTAAAATTTTAAAAAGGTTTAAATTTTTGATTTTATTATAATTTTTGGAATATTTTTAAATTTTGAAAAAAAAAATTAAATTTTTGATTTTATCATAATTTTTAAAAATTTTAGGATTTCTGAAAAAAGTTTGAATTGCGCAGAATATTACAATCTCTTGAATATTTTTGGAATTTTGAAGAAAGTTGGATTTTTTGATTTTATTATAATATTTGGAGTTTGTTTAAATCAATTCAATCAGGATTCTTTTTTCCGGCAATATATTTATGTTTCGTGTTAGTTTTGTAATAAACTTCTACACAGAGATAAAATAGTAATTTTACACAGAGTTTGATGTTTAATATATATCACTGGCCAAAACTAAAAACAATGTCCTCGTACAAACCTTTTGGTGAAAACTGTATAAAAATTATTAACACAAACCGAAGTCTTGATATCTCAAAGCCTTGAGATTTCAGTTCAGCCCCTTCATATTTTATTATTTAATTTTTTTATGTCATAAAATAAAAGGAGAAAAATCAAATTTGCTTTAAAAAAATTTCAAAACAAAACTAAAATGTAATTGCATATATTAAATGACATATTCCTTGATTATGTGACACGCTTCATCAAAGTTAAAATTGTTGATTTCTAAATGGAGAGTATTTGCGAAATTTACCTGAGTTAATCCTCGTTGCGCATCATTTCATATATTTTTTAACATTTATGATCTGTCTGTTATGATAGTTTTCCGACAACACAACAATTTCAACACAATCGTTTTGTGTTAGTTTTATAATATACTTCTAAACAGAAAATAGATATTGAAATAAATCTTAGAGTAAAATACAAACAGTTACCACGTGTTTGGTAGCGTTACGTTGTCGACGTTTTTGCCAAAATAAAATAAAATTCAAAAGAGGAAATCTTGAACATATAAAACAACCAATATAATAGCATAAAATTCACTCACGAAACAGAAGTCAACAAAACAATTTCATTCCTGGTATGGTGACAAGAAATAATAAAAAAAACACCTCGAATAATTCCGGCAATCAACCATCAACGAGCAAAATATCCCAAACTGAAATTTGTTTATCAATCGAAACTTTACCTATACAAAGTCACGATTGTATAGTCATTTATTGATTGTTTCCCATCAATGTGAAATCACTGACTGACACTTAGTCAATTTGTAGTCCTATATTTATTTATATTAGACTACATTAAGGGTACTTAAATTTATTGGGGATTTTTGAGATCAATTAAACTCAAGTAAGTAAAGAAGTAATTTGATTTTTTTAAATTCAAAGGTATGGCTGGAAGTTTCTCAGAAAAAACTCTACTTCAAATTTTTCGTGTTTCGGATGAATTCGAACCTTGAATTTTTTATTTTATTGCTCTGAAATAATTTCTGAAGTAATTTCTTTTGGTTAACATCGATAATATATTATGTGCTATCATGTTTTGAAGATAAAGTTTTAGGATTCCAAACAGATTTTTCTACGTTTTTTTAATATTACTATAGGGCTATTCTTTTGTAAATGCACATGTTTTATAGATTTTTTTTTGAAAATGCCTTAACATTTGGCATGTTTGGTATTGACGAAATTTGTATTGGTGAAAGCGAAAAAATAAATCAAGATTTGTTGAGTTCCACAAATTTGGAATCCACAAATATATGTACATTTTCAAACGAATTGCCCAATTAACATATACTGTTGACATCTAACATTTTAATTTACAATATCTTTATCTGTAAGTGGAGTACACCCTGTTTTTCGATGGTATGATTTTTCGATGTAATGATTTATTCATTACAACGAATATTTTCGATGTAATGATACTTCGATGATATGATTTTTTATTCGATTTTACGATTTTCGATGGCATGATGATGTGGCATGATCCGAAAATAGTATATGACGCACGAACGTAAGCTATTTTGGACTTAATGTTGGTGCAAATCTCGGCTGGCGCCTCGATTTGTAATGTCCACATACGTCGAAAAACTTCAGCTTTACGATCTTGCATCATAATCTACTATTATTTTGATTTCTGTTTATTAGTTTATGTCTATAATGTGATATTTTTTTACATTTTCTTTTTTTTCTATAACATTTTCACAGGTGTGAATAGCTATAGTTGTCGCTTATTTATAAATAATATCTATCTAATATTTAATTCAATGGTAATAGGTCATAAGGTAATGATCATGCTCATAATAATGATAAGCCATTTTAGGGTGAGAGTTTGTTAACATATTGCTCACAATATATGGTTAAAACTTTTGCAGTGTAATTTTTTCCTTCGATTTTTGAAATCGGACTTATGGTGAGCTTACTTTAACCTCTGACGTTAGCCACTTTTCAATCGAGCGAATTACTGAATGATTCACTTAAACTGAATCGTATTCAGGAATTTGTATGTTCCAATGGTAATATTCAGTTTACACTGAACGTAAACTGAGCTACTACAGAACTGAATTGAATTGAATAAAGTATAAAGGGAAAAATAGGTTTTTTATTTAAAAATTGGTTTTTATTTACGGTTTGTGGTCAAACGTTAAAAATAATAAAAAATTAAATCGGAACATATTTGTTTGTGTCTAAATTTTCGATTTTGGTTATGTATTTATTAAATATCAAAAAATTGCTGTTTTGTTGTTTTCGCTCTATTTTTGATGATTTACTGAATAATAGACCAATTGGCTACAATCAATTCCTTCAGCAATTCACAAGCATCAGTAATTGATGATTTACTGAATAATAGACCAGTTGGCTACAATCAATTCCTTCAGCAATTCACTCGATTGGAAAGCGACTGTTGAATTAAATTAATGACTTTTTATTCGCTTCCTGAAAATTTATTAAATTTTTCTTGAATTTTGATGTTTAATAATTTTAAAAAATTAAAGTGATAATTTTTTTTTGCTGTCAGATATTTTATTTTTGATTCATACAAACTATAGTATTCAAACAGTAGGCTTTGTTTTTGCTGTCGGCAATTCTTCTTGTCGTCGATAATTTTGCTTTGTCGTTATGAAAATTCTTTGTTGTCATATTTTTTTCTAACAAAATGAAATATAATTTTATCTTAGTAGGCGCATAAATGCTATAAATTTGTAATTTATGTTTGACAAATAAACATAAACAAGCAATCATTTATGAATGAAAACGGACATTTTTATTATTTGCAATTTTACATAATTTTTTATAAGCTGAATAATTTGTAGAAAAAACTTTATTTAGAAACTAATAATTATTATCTTTTAAATAAAATTATAATTTAAAAAAAATTATCTCATTAAATACCACTCTTCATTGAAATTTTTGTCTAAAATTTTTCAATTTTACTCATTAAATTATTTTTAAGCAACACTGCTCAATCAAACCACTACTTAAACCACTCGTCCTTCGGACTCGTGGTTTATTGTGCGCTTTGATTCGCAGTGTTGCTAAATAATTAAATTCGTAAAATCAAAAAATTTTCGAAAAAATTTCAATGACTCGTGGTATTACAACCGATGATAGGTTAAACAATTTATTTCCAGAAACAAATGACAGATTTTATAAAAACGTAAACTAGAATACGAAAACTGTTTGGTTTACTCGAGCATATAGAAGCACTTCTATTAATAGTTTTGTAATATAGAATTACCAGTTCCTTGTGAAAAATTAACCTAATTTTGTTTCTCTTTTGATTAAAAATTATAGACAAATCAAAAATATTTTCTTTCAATCAACTAAAATATAATTAAACTTCAAATCGTATTCTTTGTAATAATTTTGCCGTATTTATTCCGGAAAAAAAGTCAAACTTGATCGGAAATAAAACGGAAATTGTATAAACATTTTTGACATTTTTTGTTGAATAACGAACAAAAATTTACATAATTGAATTGAAAAAGAAAATCTTATCTTCAAATACATTTATAACCTTAAAAATACATAACCTCATTTATTTGTTTAATAGAGTTGATAGTTTGAGTTATTTCAATTATTTCATAAAAATAGTTTGTCATCTAGTTAAATATTGAGGAGCTTAACTGAAAGGTTAGACGCTGAAATATAAATGTGGGTTCAGCAATATGACTTTATCCTTTTTTTCTTTTTCATTTCTTCCCCTTTATACAAACAATCAAATTGATTGTGAAATAAATAATACAGAGGTTGATAATATAATATAGAGGTTGATTTTTACATTGCATAGGAAAATGATTATCTGTTTTATTTCGTAAATATTTCGTGACAAAATGTTTCAATCATTCTTTAATATTGAACATTATTTTACTCTCACATACATATAATATTAATTTAGTTTATAGCTAATACACTTTATTTTCAATTTTGTTCCAGGTTGGTACACAACGGAAAGGCAAAGAGAATTCAATAGATTAAATCCACAATTCTGTGCATTTATTGTGAATAAATACTACGCTGTTGTTTCAAGTTCAATATCATTTTGGATACCATGCACGATAATGCTGTTTACATATTATGCCATTTTTCGTGAAGCAAACAGACAAGAACGACAATTAGCCCTCCGTCAAGGGACAGCAATGTTAATGCACAGGCATTCCAGTGCTGGTACAGGAACAAATGGTAGGTCAAAGTTTATATCTAGCGTGATAGAATAAATAATAAAGCTCAGAAAAAAAACAATTACAATTAAGAAAATAAGAATATAAACAAATTATATCCACAAAACAAAGTTTTTGGGTTAACCACGAAGGCACCCAAAGCTAACTTATCTGTTTTTATTTTTCTGTAAACTTTCTTTCTTTCAATAATTTTTGTTTCTTTTTTAGGGATAAGGGATTTTGTTTATTTTATTTGAACTAAAAGAAATGATTGAACAATTAAAAATAAAAACAAATTGTTAAAAGTTTTCAAAATTTATGGATGTCACGAAACCAATGTTACTTACTTGGTTGAACTTTTTGTTTAATTGGACAAAAAAATCTAAGTCAGAAACCATTGAACTATCTAATCAAGAGATATTACTTGAACTTTATAATTATATAACAAGGCAGTTCTAGCTAAAAAAACATTGAAACCTATCAGAATATGTATAATTTCTTCTTCGGAAAATATGATGGTTCCCAGGAAGTCACGTGTTGAGTTTGCGCAGATGTCTTAATACTGATCTGGTATCTTTCTCATGTTAACGTTGCTCGTTAAGCGCGTTAAGCTAAAAGGTGCTCACTAAGCAAGATTTCACTTTTTGTTTTTGGAAAATCGATTTTTAACTACAAAGTTAATTATATTAAAAAAAAGTCAGGCAATTGCGAATATAATTCGCTAGCTGCGGGTTCCATGTATATAAAGTTTGAGAAAACAAAAGTTTTTGTTTGCATAGTTTTACGTTGGGTTGCATCTTACCCAATGCTGTTTGTGGTGGCTTATGAAAGCTTCAATAACGCCACCCTATAAATTATTTGTATTGTAAAATATATTATCAATTATTGTTGTAGCTTCAACTGTTGTTGGTTCATGAATGTTTCTTTGGAAATTTTTTTGTACAAAATAGTTTGAGAGCCAGTTTTGAGGATTTTTATTGAAATCAACATTAAAGTCACCTATCACAATAGTTGGAGGAAAAAGTGTCGTCAAATTATTACCAACGAGTGCATTGTTAACATAGTCGAGTGATTTGTCTAACGAACATTGGGGAGATCGGTAGCAGCTAGTTGAACATTCACAATGACTGCCAGCCAGGCTAAAGTCGAAGTGATAGTGGTTACTATTTTTCTGCACTAGTGGTACTGTATCAGACCTAACCAAAAGAACAGATCCCCAACCTCGATTTACTTGACAGTAACAATTTTATACTTCAACCAATTTTCTGGCCGAGTTCAACAATTTCAAAAAGGTTTGTAATTAGTTATCAACCTCACAGGAGACATTTGCAACTTAACCATATTAAATTATAATCTATCGAATAGCAAACAGGTATGTTATCGCATAATTTTTTAATCTCACGCCTTTCGCCTGAAGTTGAGTTCATCTGACTTGTTAAACTTGTTTGGTCTAATCTGATCTTGACTGAACATTTTACTATAATACATATTTGCTACAACGTATCAAAATTTATCCTCTTCTACGATTATTTTAAGTGAATAGTCTTTCACAAAAACACAATTTTAGAATTTTAATCAAATGAATCAAAAACGATGTTTTCGAAAACTACAAAAAAATTGTTTTAGACTAGAAAAAAATTCACATTTCATATGACACCACTCGACATAGTCAAAAATAATTTTTTCTGCAAAATTTCCACTCTCAACCCCTCAAAGTTACAACAATGCCCATTATCATGAATTTTTTCAAATTTTTTCTTGTGCAATGTTTGAAGTTAAGGGGAGGGACAGGAAATTTTTTTCACATTTTTGAACATATCTCAAAACTGCGCATTTGAGAATTACAAAAAAAAATTGTTTTAATTTTTTAATTTTTTTTTTGTTACCCTCAACCCCTACCCCCTATCGTTTTTGGCAATATTTAAAAACTAAGCAGTTGAAAAGTCATTGAAATTTTTTTTTGAAATATTATAATCTTTTTCGATTTTTCTAAACCAAACTCGATTCCTTAAAAAAAACTTTTGTTTTACTATCTCCTTATCTATGTCCATAAAATATGGATAAAAACAAATATTTGCAATTTTTTTGTTACACTTGTTTACAAATTTTGAACTTTTTTTGTCTCCCTGAATAAAACCCAACTTTTCTTATGGATTTAGACCTCCTGAACACGAATATCATATTCATTTTTTTGGTTAGCTCTTGTTTTTGAGATATTCACGAAAAACCAATTTTTTGGTGATCAAAAATATTGTTTCGGTTTTTGGGTCTCATATTTTACAAAACAAACAAATTAAAAATATTAATGAAACAAGTGCATAGTTAATATACTAACAAACATTTTGAGCTATATTTTGTAAAAATTCATTAAGGATTCTGGAAGTTACAGTCGAAAAAAGTTGAAAAAATACGAAAAATTCACGTTTTTTTCAAATTTTTCCATTTTCAACACCATAAATTTTAAACAAATAAAAACACTGATTTTTTTTTAATTTCTTGGAGTCTATAGTAACTTCAATTTTCTTTCTTTAAAGCTAAAAGATACGAATATTGGTGCAGTTTGCAACAAGTTATTCTAGTTTTCCCAAAAAAAGTAAAAAACTCAAAATTTGGAATAAAAATTTAACTTTAAGAATAATTTAAATTCTGCAACATAATTGATTTATATATAAGTGGCTTTCGTAATAGATCTAGCTCCTCCCATCTCGGACTTATTTAAGGAGTTGGAAAATATCAGTTAGCTGATTATGAAATGTCTTTTTTTGACAAAAGTTGTATTTTATTTGTATATGATTTTTCTCGAAATTGAGATTTTTTTGTGAAATTTTTTGACATGATCTAGCTCCTCCCACCTCGGATTTATTTTAGGAGTTGAAAAATATCAGTTAGTAAGGAAGATAGGCAGTTCTTATAAATGGGGTGATTTAGCAGTATTTATTATTATGTAACTTCCACAAATAAAACAAAATGAGTTTGTGCTATTTTTGCACTTGAAACTTCTTGACGACGCCATTTAAATAAACTTGATTTTACACTTTACTAACAATTTATTTTGCTTTAAATAAAAGGCAGCTATCACTATTGTTTTATTGGTTTTATTAAAACAATACACTATTTAAAATTTATACTTGTAATATTTTTTCTTTTTTAATTATTATTTTCACTTGCATGTTTGGAATTAAATTTATCCTCAGAGGGATTATATTTGCAATCATACGAAAATTATCTACTTAAAAAGAAACCTCTTTAAACTAATAAAACAAAAGTTGGGAAAACCGAAAAACTATTAAAAAGGAGAAATAATTGCTTTCGTAAATTAAACTTAAAATGATCATAAACGTAGGGAGTGACACAAGGTGGGCGGTGATAGAAAAAAATTTACATTATCAAAAAATAAAAAGAAAAAGAGAAAAAAGAAAAGAAACAAACAGGTATTAATAGGGGCTTAACTTTATGGTGATTGAACTAACTTAAATAGTTCTGATGTTATGATGTTTTGCCTCTCCTCACAATACATTATCTTTTGTTTATATTTTTCTATATACGTCTCATGTCGATCCAAGTCGATCCCAACTTTGAACACAAAAATGGAAATTATACTTTATTATTTTAAAATAATTCTTTACTGATATTTTAGAACGACTGAACTTATAAAATTATTATTTATGGCACAATAAACTAAGTAAAAAATTATTTTTTCCAAATTTTGAGTTTTGACTTTCTTTGGGAAAACTTAAATAACTTTGCACCAAGTTTAAATAAAAACTTAAATAACACTGCACCAATATTCGTGTCTTTTAGCTTAAAAGAAAGAAAATTAAAGCTACTATAGGCTCCAAGAAATTAAAAAAAATTAGTGTCTCTGTTTGTTTAAAATTTATGGCGTTGAAAATGGAAAAATTTAAAAAAAACGTGAATTTTTCCTATTTTTTCAACTTTTTCCGACTGTAACTTCCAGAATCCTTAATGGATTTTTACAAAATATAGCTCAAAATGTTTGTTGGTATATCAACTATGAACTTGTTTCATTATTATTTTTAATTTGTTTGTTTTGTAAAATATGAGACCCAAAAACCGAAACAACATTTTTGATCACCAAAAAAATTGGTTTTTCGTGAATATCTCAAAAACAAGAGCTAACCAAAAAAAATGAATATGATATTCGTGTTCAGGAGGTCCAAATCTATAAGAAAAGTTGGGTTTTATTTCGGGAGATTTTTCTTGTAAACTAGTGATATCAGCAGGCGTGGGAAACACATTTAATATCTGTAGAAAATTTCAAGTTGATAGCACGTTTAGTTTGTGAGTAAATCGATTATGTAGAAATTCGGACGGACACCGAAGTCTCACCAATAGGGTACCGTTTTACGTAGATTTCATATAAAAGTCTACCTATTGCAATGGGCTTCATCTCGGAATTTCGGAAAAATTTTGGTGCCAAACGGCTATGAATGATAAGCGGAGACGGAAAAACAAAAAATAATTTATATATATATATATATTTTTTTTTTTTTTTTTTTTTTTTTAATAAAATGTGTTGTGTAATAGGGTTTAGAATATGTGTCACAACAACACATAAACACCTTTTAAGACCTAGGTCTAGACCTGGGTCCCACAACAACTGGCGTTCTGAGGTGTAGATTAACGCTTTTTTTAAACATCTGTGGGTTGAAGCCACCTGAGACTAAGTGTTCCGGCAAACTATTCCATTTGTACGCAGTTCAGACAAAAAAGTCTCTCTGCGATCTGCCAGTATGACAGCGCGGGATCTTTACCGTTTCACTGGTTGCGGCAGCCGATTGCCGAGTGGAACGGGGGTAAGAATAAGTTTGAGGCATGATGCCGCTGATTTCATCTGAGCACTGCTGATGACGATATTTGTAAAAAACAACGAGGTCAGCAACAGTGCGACGATGTTGTAGGGAATCAAGTTGTGATGTCAAAGTTCGATCACCTACAATTCGTATAGCTCGGTTTTGAACAGAGTCCAAGAGGGCCAAGATGGAAACATATATATATATATATATATATATATATATATATATATATATATATATATATATATATATATATATATATATATATATATATATTTTTCATATATATATATATATATATATATATATATATATATATATATATATATATATATATATATATATCTGTAGGTGGGAGGTAAACTACACCAAGTACAATTTTTTCAAAATACGTTTTTTTATACTGTTAGAATCAGGATTTTGTTCTCTACCGAGAGGTTAAAAGCACTGAGTCCTAACTAGTGTAGTTTTCGAGATAGAACAATTTTAAATAGTCCAAGTCCATACTAAATAGTCCATTTTCAAACAGTTTTTTGGCTTTCCTGTAAAATTTTAAAAATGTGACTTGGTGTAGTTTACCTCCCTCCTACAGATATATATATATATATATATATATATATATATATATATATATATATATATATATATATATATATATATATATATATATATATATATACATATATATATATATATGTATATATATATATATATATATATATATATATATATATATATATATATATATATATATATATATATATATATATATATATATATAACGATATGAGCTATAATGGAATTTACCGGCACTCTCACGATCGCATTTCTTGACCTACAACTAAAATTTTTTCTGCATACGTTGCGGCAAATAATGTCTTGGACAGGTTCGCGAACTGACTATATCCAGGTACAGGTTAAGTGGCTAGAGCCATAAAAGTCGAATAATCTAGGGTGTTATAACTTCCGTTTGAATCATAATATTTTAATAAAATTTATCAATATTGAATATTTGAACATATTTCTATCATTTGTTTCCAAATGACAACCTTGGCGTTCCATGTTCCTGAAAAATCAGCTGGTTTAAAAATTTAATAAACTTTGTTGTCCTTGATTTGGCTGAAAATGGCCAACCTCACTTTTGAATATTCACGCATACGTTAACTAGAACATAAATCTTTTCAAAATTAAAAAAAAAATAGTTCAAGTCTAGAGGTTGAGACACCAGGGCTGTTAGAACGAAAACAAACGCAAACGGCCATGCCTTCCTCATTTTGAAGGCTTATGCTATTTAAACTCATATTAACTTTTAGGTAAACTTTTCAACTATAGCCTCATTTTTAGCTTTCTAACCCAAGAGGTCTCAATGTAATGCCATTCAATTACAACAACAACTTCCATAAAAATATAAAAATATCCCCTAGAAAAAATATTAAAAAAATTTCTTTTATTTTTTTTTTTTCAGTTTTTAGTTTTTTTGAGGTGTAAAAGTTGTTTGACAATTTTAGATTATAAATTATGTGTGGTGGTCTTGTAGGTGTGACGTTGTGAGAACGTTTATTTGCTCTTTGGTGGATTTACTATGTTATTAAAAATAGTTTTAACCAAATTAAATAAAACCGCATTGATAAAGTAGTTTCCGTTAATGTATTTAGTTTGGTTTGATAAATTTTTTGGATTATTCTGGACTTGGACTATTCTACTTAAATTTTTTATTTAAACTAATCTGACACATCCAATTCTATTTGTACACAAAGCTGTCTGGTCCCGAAATCTACCTATTTCTAGCGGATATACGTGCCGCTTGGACTTTTTACTTTTTAAACGTACGGAACCCTAAAAAGTATTTTGAACAGAATTATATATGGGCTCAAAACTAAAACAAAAATCTTTGCGTATTTTTGTTACTGATAATGGCAAAGTACGTAAAAATATGGTAAAAAATATTACGATTTGTTGTGACTACGAGCATGTAATATTAGCCGGAAAAAATGTTACCTTTTGGTGCAACTCGTCGATATCATAGCGGTATTTTACGAAATTTGACGCATTTTGTTACAATTTCAGTCGAATTTTCGGTTGTAATACCACGAGTCATTGAAATTTTTTCGAAAATTTTTTGATTTTACGAATTAAACTCAAAAATGCAAATAATAAATAATAAAAATGTCCGTTTGCATTCATAAATGATAAAATGTTTATGATTTTTGTCAAAAATAAATTACAAATTTAAAGTATGAAATTATATTTCGTTTTATTAGAAGAAAAAATGACATCAAAGAATTATCACAACGACAAAGCAAAATTATCGACGACAAGATAATTGCCGACAGTTAAAACAAAGCATACTGTTTAAATATCATAGTTTGTTGGAATGAAAAATAAAATTTCTAACAGCAAAAAAAAATTATCAGTTGTAATTTACCAAGGGCGGTTATAATTCGAAATAATTTTTGACTAAAATTATGAGAATTTATCAACGAACGAGGGGAATTCGTTTAGAAAATGATTTGCCATTTTTCTTTTATTTATATATTTTTTATGAATTATACGTTGCCCTACTGTGATATCAGTTAATTATTTCAAAATTAGATTGATAATTTTTAATATCCCAGTATAGTCCCTGGGCCATCACCTATTTCATTTCATGATTACCACATATTTTATACTTCGTAAGGCGCTTGTCCTTGATGCGTCCTACAACTTTTTATCTGCCATTTTCCTTGATTCGGCCGCTTTTCCCTCGGGAAACTCCGAAACATGGCGATTTCCCGGGGTCTTGTATATTTATTACCACAATTTTGTTATTTATTAAAGGGGGTGGAAATTTGTTTTTGAAAACGAGGGTAAATTTATCCGACAAAAAATTGTCTGCTTTTGTTGAGTCCGACAACTCAAACAGGCCAAAATAACGGGGTACTGAAAATTAATTATCACAAAGCTGATGTTCAGAGGATTGTTTAACAAAAATTAGTGATATGAAGGGTCATATTGTCCGACAAATTTTTTGCCGAGTTTTTCCAGTCCGACGACTGGAAGTTGGAATTCTGGCGGGGTATTGTTTATTGATTACACATGTCTAATTTTTTTTTATAGTTTTAATTAATATTATTTTTCTGATACAGTTGTCCGACAAATTATTGTCCGCTCACTATCGAAAAATGTCATAATTTCAAAGACGATAGCGTACGCTCAATATCATCAAACACGATATATCAACACTATCAACACTCCGCATTTTCCCCTTTTCGTAGATATGGCTACGCGTTTTCGTTTTTTCTGTACTATATATATGATTAGTCAATAATTTTAGATATTTGTTATTATATATTATAAATTGATAAAAAATATAAATATAATAATAAAAACTTATTAAATATTTCCGTAATAATTTAATGAAATCATTACAATAATCAAACTGTAGTCATTACTATGTAGATTTTTAAGCCCATCTCCGTAACCCATTTAATTTATATTATTCTTAATTGTGGTAGGCTGTTGTTAAAACAAAATTATTTTGTTTTGTAATTCAAATTATAATTATATAATATTTTCTCTCTCTCGACAAATTTACTCCCGTTTTCTAAAACAAATTTCCACTCCCTTTGATAAATAACAAAAGTATGGTAATAAATATACAAGACAGCGGGAAATCGTCATGTTTCGGAGTTTCCCGAGGGAAAAAGCGGCCGAATCAAGGAAAACGGCAGATAAAAAAGTTGTAGGACTCGTCAAAGACAAGCGCCTTACGAAGTATAAAATATGTGGTAATCAAAAAATGAAATAGGTCAAGGGACGACCCAGGGACTAGTAGGACAGACATATAAATATTTTTTATTAGTATAATTCAAATTTTATTGGTGAAATTGAATGATGTCATTACATTTTAGAGAATTTCATTGGCTTAAATTAAAATAAAACTAAGGCAAAAAAATTTCATACATAAGATCACGAGTCGTCAAACAATAGTCGATTATTTTTCATAATCATTACTACGAATGTCATTTGAGGTTTAATCATAACTTTCCGAGTGCGCGTAGCGCACGAAAGGAATTTCTAGCCTCAAATGGCATGAGTGGTAATGTTGAAAAATAATCGACTAATAATTTGGCGACGAGTTGTATTTAGCAGACAACTTAACGAACAGAAATAGTAACATTATTTCATACAACATTTATTGAATAATTAGGGGGTATCCCGCGGGCTCCTAATTAATTTTCTTGTTAATATCGAAATTATAATAATTTGAACGAAACGGGAAATGACAGCGCAATAAAATGCTATAAAAACTGCATTATCGATCAAATTGCACTATCGTAAAACGAAATGCATGTATGAATAAAATAAAAGTGTGTAAAAAAACAATAATTTTAATGTTATTTATAGTAGTTGTTGTTATTCTTAATATCGAAATGATTTTAATGATTTTAATTTGAACAAATTATGGCAAAAGACAACTTAACTTTTTAACTAACTTTAAAGAACTACTTTATCGATAATTCTAAGTATCCAAAAACAAAATTTTATATAAGTTTTATTTATATATGAATTATTTATTTATATGAATTCATTCATGAATAATAAAATAAAAAAGCACAAAAATTTTAAAGTTATTTAAAGAAAATAATGAATTTATGAATAAAAAAAAACAATTTTAATGTTATTTAAAATAAAAATTTAAAAACTGCATTATCGTAAAACGAAATGTATGTATGAATATGAATAAAATAAAAGTGTGTAAAAAAACAATAATTTTAATGTTATTTTAAAAAAAATAAAAAAAATTTCGCAACAATCAGGTTTCGAACTTTCAATCTATAGATCACCAGTCGAGCGCGCTACCCATATACCAACTTGAACTATATTTGAACTGTAGACTAAAGGATAGATAAGATTACCGTTACGCTCGTATAGAAGGATAGACTTACGGCTATTATATTATGGATGGATGGATTGCGAATAATTGTTTATTACCTTAATTGTCAGGTACCAGAAGTCTCGAAAACTACAGATGACAATGGTAAACTGGATGCTGAATTTATGTTATGCATTATAAGTACAGTGAAGAAAAATAAAATTAATCTACATAAACCATCAAAAATATCAAATATTACATTGTTTTAAATTAATATATTAAGTAGGCCGAAAATTGTCAGTATAATTCGCTGTTCCTTCCCACCAGAGAAAAATAATCGACATAATTCATTTTGATTTGTTAAAAAATAGTAAATGAAGCGTTTTTATTAGACCTTATCGAGACTTTATTTAGTGAGTTGAATTGTCGGTTGTAATACCACGAGTCATTGAAATTTTTTCGAAAATTTTTTGATTTTACGAATTAAATTATTTAGCAACACTGCGAATCAAAGCGCACAATAAACCACGAGTCCGAAGGACGAGTGGTTTAAGTAGTGGTTTGATTGAGCAGTGTTGCTTAAAAATAATTTAATGAGTAAAATTGAAAAATTTTAGACAAAAATTTCAATGAAGAGTGGTATTTAATGAGATAATTTTTTTTAAATTATAATTTTATTTAAAAGATAATAATTATTAGTTTCTAAATAAAGTTTTTTCTACAAATTATTCAGCTTATAAAAAATTATGTAAAATTGCAAATAATAAAAATGTCCGTTTTCATTCATAAATGATTGCTTGTTTATGTTTATTTGTCAAACATAAATTACAAATTTATAGCATTTATGCGCCTACTAAGATAAAATTATATTTCATTTTGTTAGAAAAAAATATGACAACAAAGAATTTTCATAACGACAAAGCAAAATTATCGACGACAAGAAGAATTGCCGACAGCAAAAACAAAGCCTACTGTTTGAATACCATAGTTTGTATGAATCAAAAATAAAATATCTGACAGCAAAAAAAAATTATCAATATAATTCAATAATTGGAACCAATCTACGTACGTACATAACTTATTTTCTAAGCTAATTGGAAATGTAACGTTTTGGTGTGGACATCCACATATAATTTATAAAATTTATTTTTCCAACAAAAAAAAACAAAAATAAAATGAAAATGAAAAACCTTTGAACTTTTGTGTAAAAGAAATTGTAAAATCAAAAGAATGTTTACATAACCTTCTCCTATCTTTCATACGTTTCTTATTTCAGCAATAAGCTGAAAAGGGTGTTGATATGATTTTCGTTTATTTAAAAGGAAAACAAAACTCATGTTTTATGATTGATGATTCCTTTCTAATTTGTTATATTTATTTTACATTAAACGTAAATCGATCAAAGAAAGTTTGCTTGTATTATGTTGATTGAAAATTTTACATATCAGTCAAAAAATTCCTTATTCTTCGAGGAGGGGCGGTATTCCAATAAAAATGTTGACTGTGTTGGTAGGTAGATTTTTGTATTTCTTTCCATTTTACCTTAATTTAATTTGAAGTATTACGTTCACATATCAAACTAAATAAATTAATGAATATAAAAAAATTAAAGAAAATAGCTGCTATTGA
The DNA here is from genome assembly GCA_963693315.1 of Diogma glabrata. Classification (NCBI taxonomy): domain Eukaryota; kingdom Metazoa; phylum Arthropoda; class Insecta; order Diptera; family Cylindrotomidae; genus Diogma; species Diogma glabrata. The sequence continues at coordinate 215,854,188 of OY856188.1, read as the reverse complement.
ATATAGGTCATATTATAAGAAAGAAGTTACCAAATTTTCTAATATTTTGATTGATAATATATTCAAATCACATAAAATTAGTTGATCGATTACATCAAATTTGTATCATTTATGTATATAGTCGGAAGCCTAAGTTCTTTTTTATTTAATACTACAGTCTTACCGCGGACATAAGAACCGGTTCTTATATTCGATTTTGAAAAAAAAAAATCCTTTTTGAAAGTTCTATTGTTTTTTCGAATAAAAGATATTTCAAATAGAAGGACCAGTCCTTAAATTTTAAAAATAATTTAAGCAATTTTAACGTTAATGAATAATACAAGAACATAATGGCCATAGCTTATATTATACAATTTAAATAATTACAACAATTAAAATAAAATGGTATTTCAAATTTAATAATTACTAAATTTGTATAAAAGTATATATTATATGTTATATAGTTTTATTAGCTAGAGATGGTAGTGATAAAGTTTGCATAAAAATTTCAAATAGAAGAACTATGGTCCTTCTAGTTGAATAGGTGAACCGGTTATTCTATTATTCGTTTAAAAGAACCAGCTCTTATGTTCACGGTAAGACATTAGCAGGACAAGGCCTGCTTTGCTACGGTTATAAATAAAATTTGTGCGTATACAATTTGTTGACGTAATAGCAATAATTTGAAAGAGTATTAATTAGAAATGATAGAAATGTTTTTTTATTTTTTGATTAATGAAAACTGAATTGTTGATATCTGTATGGATAATCAGCATCATATTTTATCGGTTGATAAAATAATTAATTATCGATATAATCAATCAATCAATAAAATTATTATAGCTTTCTTGAAATTGAAAAAGAAAATCGATAAAATATTGGATTTTTTTCGAGTTTTCTATGAAACTTTAGAAATTCTATCTATTTTCATAATACATATTATATCTTGCGATTTAATTGAAAATGACAAAAGATTTTAAAAAAATTACCGGTCAATTTTTTATTGAAAAAAATGTATTTCAATTCAATAACAAAAAAATGATAAAAATGATATTCTTTACTTCTTACAGAACACACCAACAAAAAGTATGATAGTAGATCCTTGTATGAGCTTAGAATGAAGGCAATTCTTCACGAGGATGAAGTTTAACGAATACAAGATGATATTTTATCCATGACTGTAAAATATTTCGTTCAATTTCCAGTTTTCATGCAAAAATTTGTATCGCCATATTGACATAAATACATCAAAGATAGCGAAAAACAAAACAAGTTTGTTATTTAATTTTTTAGGGGAATATTTAATAAACTATAGAACTGTTAAAGAATTTTAATCAAATTCACTAGTTGTGGAATGAATACAATTACAATGGAAGACATACGCATGGAAAGCATATATTCTTTAGTAGTCGTGGATAAAAAAATGAATAACCACGAAACATTTCTTCAATTAAACTGAAGAAAATATTGCAGGAGTCATAAGAATTCCCCAAATGCATTCTAAATTTTATGATTATACTATATGGCTATAGTTGACATTTGAAAATTTGTAAAAGTGAAGCATCAGCTCAACACCCTAACTTTCTTTCTACTGATCAGATATACATAATATACAGGGTGTTTTATAATATATGCGCAGGACTTCAGGATGTGATAGCTCGTCCAAAAATATGACAAAAAGTTTCTCTTTAACTATTTCTCTTTCTACTTTAACTTAACCTCTAAAATGCAACATTTTCGAGATACAGCGTGTTGAAATTGAAAAAAAAAATCGTTTTTGGCTAATATCTCCGGAACCGTTTATCGTACAGAAAACAGCTTTCGTAAGCATTTTCTACTCACAATAAGCTAAGTTTGTGTAGAAATTTTTTTTTTATGTTTTAATTGGTGAAGGTTTTGAAGAGTAGTGGGTAGTGGGTATTTTTCTCCTCAGCTTCTACGCTAAGTACGGTTTTGAGACGCTCATTTCAACCACCAATGTTTTCTCCACAAAAAAGGTACTCACGATCATAAGCTCTAAAGCTGACCTTTTTCGAGAAAAATCAACTTTTATGTTGAAAAACATGATCAATTTTTTGAAATAAATTTTTTTTTTACTAATTAAATAAAATTTATTTAAACGTTAGAACAAGCAACAAAACCAAACGTTATCTTCATAATTGCAAAATTAAAAAAAAAAACAATAACAAATCATAAACAGTTAAAATGTTGGAAATGTCCGCCGTTAGCTTCAATTCACGCAGCAATTCTTCGACGCATTGACTGTCTAACACACAGGAAAATTACCGGAGTGTTCCGCAAGATGCAACAATGCGCTCTCTCAATTGGTCAACATTTTCAACTGGAGTAGCGTAGACTTGGTAGGGTTTTGAAATGGCTCCAAAAGAAAAAATCTAAACAATTAAGTTCGGGAGATCGTTAACTTCATAATTGCAAAATTAAAAAACCCCTTCAAAAGCTTCACCGATTAAGACTTTAAAAATAAAAATTTCCTCACAAAACATAGCTTATTATTAGTAGTAGTAGTAGAAAATGCTACCGAAAGCTGTTTTCTAGACAATAAACGGTTCCGGAGATATTCGCAAAAACAAAATTTTGTTTTCAATTTCAACACCCTGCATCTCGAAAATGGTGCATTTTAGAGGGTAAGTTAAGAGAAACTTTTTTTCATATTTTTGAACGAGCTATCACATCCTGAAGTCCTACGCATATATTATAAAATACCCTGTATAGCCTATGTCCATCTGGAATAATGTACCTTTCAAATTGTGAAAGAATTTTTCAAATAAGTGCAGTGGTTTTGGAGATTATCAAATACGAACAAACAAACAAACAAATCTTCAATTTGATTTCATTTCCATAACAAAATAATTTGTTTACAACCGCAAAAACTACTTAAACTTCTGTGAACTTTTAACAATTAACAGAATAATTTTCCAGTCGTTCTTTTATCAATAATTTTGTACCCCAAACAGTTTTGTTCGTTAATTAAAAAAATTTCAAAAGTTAAAGCACACTCAGAATTTTGTTAATTGTCAGAAAAAAATTAATCGATAAAAACGAAATAAATAAAACTTCATAAAGTTCTACTGAGCCGGAAATATTTTTCAGTTGAATTCATTTAAACTAAGTGTAGTAAATTTTCATTTTTTAATCCTATCAATCATCGGAACACTACAATACGCAATGATGTTGAACAAAGTATGGTTCATTTTGTTTCAATTTACTTATATTTAAAATTTTTTTTTTTCAGGAGAAGCACTAAGTGGTTCTGGCTCATCAAAAACACTAACAATGCTTGAAGTTGATCCCGACCACACGCCAACTAAAGATAGACACTTGATTAAAATGAAACGAGAACATAAAGCAGCTAGAACACTAGGAATTATTATGGGAACTTTTATTTTATGCTGGCTTCCATTTTTTTTATGGTAAGTAGAAACTTAGATCTCGTTCAAACATCTTTAAAATTATTTGAATTTTAATTTTAGGTATGTCATAACAACATTATGCGGTGATCCATGTCCATGTCCTGATTCAGTTGTTGCATTACTCTTCTGGATTGGATACTTCAATTCAACATTAAACCCTTTAATCTACGCCTACTTCAATCGTGACTTCCGAGAAGCGTTTAAAAATACGTTACAATGTATTTTCTGTTCATGGTGGCAAACAGATCATCTTGGCATGGATAAACGACGGTCAAGTTTACGCTACGATAAAAGACTAAAAAGTGTATATTCAGAAAGTTATTTTCGTCATAATCCATCAGATAGACGACCCAGTGAAACAGTTGCTGAAAATTTGTAATAAATAATTAAAACTTAAACAAAAATAGTTAAAATTATACAAATTTTTTATGCGTTTTCCATAAAAACAGTTGAGAATGTGCTTAAATTAAACTAAAACTAATTTGTTATTTGTTCTTATTAATTTTTTTTTTGTTTTAAATTAACTTAAATTATTTCACACAATGTTTATGTAAATAAAAAGAATTTTATATTTAAATTATTAAACAAAACTGATATTAATACAATTTATTTTTTATAAATATTTATATTTAGAAATTTTTTAGCTAATGAATAATTAAATTAAAATTTCAAATGTTTTTGTTTGTTTTGAAATTTTATTTAAATAGGATTTATTAACAAAAAATAAATCGTAAGATATCTTATTTATATAGTTATGTTTTATTATTTCTCTATTAAAAATTTTGTTTTATAAACAAATTGAAAATAAAATTATATAAATATATTATTTATATATACAAAAAATTGTATAAAGAGTAGAATAATTGTTATATTAATTTTTCGAGGTTTTGTATCAAGATTTTTTTGTTGTTGTTTAGATAATAATTAGGAGATTTTGTATATTTCTAAATTTATGTTTAGTTAAAACGGGAATTAGTAATAGTTAAAATAATTTTATTTTGGACTAATGGTTCGAAAAGTTTAAATGATATTAATTTATATTTGAAAAAATAAATTGTGGGTTGAATGAACAGTAAATAAAAAAAATTTAATATGTTTTACATTAATTGCAATATAGATATTTGATTGTTTTTCAATCATAACTAAGAAAAATATTCTGTAATAGATAAGAATCTTTAAAACGCTCAACATTAAATTAATAATTTATTATTTATATTCTTATGCAATATTTTGTTTAGAATAGAAACAAAACTTGAAACTAGATAATCTTTAAAATTAGTAATATTTACAGGCGGTTACGGCCTACACATATTTTTTTGTCTATGGTGGATCTTTATTGCTCAACTTTTTATTAATTGATTTCAATTCTATTCAATTTTATTTACTTCCCCATAGTTGAAAATTGGTGAAGTAATGGAATCTATCTGAAAATTTTCATACCACAAATCTGATTTTGTTTGTTTGTGATGAACTACCCCGAATTCAATTTATCCTAATAAAAAGTGTATGTGTAATTGTGTGAGGATATTTAAGGGTAGGTGTTTGAGAAAGTGAATGTTTAGGTAGATTTTTTTGGGCGAAACTTTCGGTGTCGCTCTTGATATTTTAAGGCCTTTGACAAAGTATGCCACAAAAATCTTATATGCAAATCGAGATGTTATGGATTAGACAGGCAACTAATTTTCTGGATACAAAGTTTTATATCTGAGCGAAAATTTTCGAATCAATGTTGATGGTGTATCATCAGATGTATTTTCTACCAATGCAAGAGTTCCCCAAGGTTCCGCTTTATCCCCAACTCTTTTTCTCATCTATAATATTGATTTGTTGGGTTCAACAACTAACCCCATCTATAGTTTTGCTCATGATAGCGTGCTTCATGCGTCTCATGTTGCACCTAAATTATATTCACGTTTAGCGCTTAATAACTAACGGTAGATCGAATTTGATGATTCATTAAACATTTTTTAAACAGTTTTTGATTTGGGTGTTGCTAACAGTGTTGAATTCAAATTGACCAAAACGCAGGTTTGTCATTTTTCAAGACTCACAACACCTAACCCTTTTTCATTAAAGTTTGTTTCCAAGGATCTGATGGAGAAAGAGTCCCTGAGATTTCTAAGAGTTGAGGTTGAAAATAATATGAAGTGGTATCTCCATATTTTTTAACCTAGCGAAGAGCACTGTTCAAAAATTGGGGTTTTTAGGGCGATGTCGTAAGTTTTTCAATAGCGAACAGCTTCTTTTAGTTTACAAGTTTTTTCTACGTCCTTGCATGGAATACTGTTCTCAGGTATGGGGTGGAGCATACATAAGCAGTTTGAAGTATCTTTATTTTGTGCAGCGGAGATCAGTTAAATTTATTGGTAAATCGGATCTTACTAATTATGATTCCTTTCAGCATAGAAGAAATGTTGCTGATTTGACGATTTTCTATAAATATATCATGGATGAATGGGCTTTTGAAAAGATAAAATCCATTTTAGCTAAGTCTGCTAACCTATCGCGTCACACCGGAGCATCGGTAGCGGCCTATCCTTTTACGGTTCAAATAACTAGATGTAGAACTGTAGCTTTTCAGCACGAGTTTTTCAACAGAGTCTCGCATCTCTGGAACTTGTTACTTTCGTGGGTTTTCCCTGATAACTTTAATCCTCAAAAGTTCAAAGTCGGCGTTCATAAATTTCTCAAAGAAACTTAATTCTCAATCGATCCTTATCCCTAGTTGGCATGGTATCATCGGCTATTGAAAGACGTTAATTTATAATTAATTTATAATATATTGACACGAAGCATGCCTAACTTTGAATAAAAAAAAAGAAGATGGAGTGGTTGACTCAAATGCAAAGGATCGAGATGAAACTTTGGTTTATGATCCAAAAAATAACACAAAGTGAGGCAGAGATCTCTTGTTACAACTATTTCGTTCAAACTTCTAAAATTGTAAGAATGTATGTTGAAATAATATAGCCGTCATTCAATGGGCAGATCTGTTAAAAGTTAAAGTAGAAGGTGTAGATAGGCGAATTTGTTAAAACTTTAAATAGAAGGTAGATATGTCTGCTCCAAGATTGATTGAAGTGGTATATTCCCGTATTTGATAAGCAGTTTTATGAAACTTCGTATATAAATCCTTTAATTTCAAACACTATAAACGCGTTGGATGAATTTTCAGGGTATAAGATTTTGTAAAACTCAGAATAATGCCGCATCCTGCTAAAATTGTAACTAAGAAAAAACTATGGCTAAGTATCTAATATATATAAGCTCACTTTATTTCCAGAACACCTTATTTTCATAGCTGGTGGTAAAGCTAGCCAATTACTTCTCGTTGCCAATGTTTTTTATGTTTAAAATTATTTTTATTAAACTTAGAGTCAAAAGGCTAATACAAAAAAAAATGTTTCCACTTACTTCACTGATCAAACTTTTATAAGTATCCTAAAACGTATATTGATGGCAACAATGAGATACTGCAAGCTATATAATAAAAACCACTTGTTATACACAAACCATCGTATTTTTAACTATAAATAATTTACGATCTAAAACTGTAGTCTGATCAGGGTTTTCAAACTACATTGATAATTTAATCATTGTTCTTTAATATAGTATTGAATAATAAAGATTTCAAATCGACAAAAAATAAATTTTGAATAATCGTAAACCAAAGTTTTATTATAAGCTTTTTGATATCTAAATTAATGTAAAAAAAAGTCTTTCTTCCAAAAACAAAATTAGTTTAATTTAAACCAAAAAAAATCGAATAAGAGAAAAATCTATAGCGACTAAGTATAACTATCTAAATATGTGAACTAACTGTAATACATAAATAAAATCGAGATTATTTATAAAACTATAAAAAATTACTTGTGATTCAATAAATACAAATAGTTAAATTTGAAATATATTAGAAAAACAAGCTAGGAAAATTAATACATATTTATAAAAAAATAATTTAATATTAGAAATAATTATTTATTAAAATATTTTATACATAAAACAAATCGAATACCAAAAATTAGAAATAATTTGAAAAATACATGAATGACAATCCCAAACATTACATAGGTTAAAAAATAAATCAAACAAACAAAATATTTATTATATATAATAGATAAACCAATAATAATTATGAATAAATTATTTTATTTTTTTTATTTTAATTGCATCATTACTGCATGAGGTTACTAACATCAGTTAAAGTCCAGAACAAATTCCGTTCTATTTAATAAATTTGAATTCATAATAACAAGTAGAAATACTAAGCAGATAAGATAGAAAATTGTAATGTATAACAAAATGTGTGAATAAAATTTAAAAAAAATTATATAGATAAAGCACCAATTTTATGAGAGTGAGTAATTTTAATTGTTAAAAAGATAAATTAAAATTTTCAAAATATTAAACTACATAACTAGAAATAACAAAAATGAAACAAAATAATAATTAACTGATAATTTTTTAATTATTAAAGGATAAAGATGAAAATAAACCAAAAATTATTGTATAAGATATTAAAAATATAAAGATTTTTAACTGTTCAAACTAATTATAAGTATATTGTTTTTTTTTTAAATTCGTTTTCATAAAAATACAATTGATTGCAAAATGATTTTATAATTAATTTTTTGTTTCTTAAAAAAAAACGATTTTGCTGTTTAAATAAAAAAAATGAACGATATAATATGTTATTTGTTATTATTTACAGTAAAACAAATTTATACGGGTTTGCATTGTAAGAAATAGAGAAATTTGCAACTTTTATTATAATGTTTTAATAAACAAGAAAATTAATAAAATAATGAATGAGAAAATGAAGTCGATGAAAGTTGGGGTGATTCACATATGTTCTTTCCATCGTGTTAAATATAAATTAAAAATTAAATGTACTTTAAAAGAATTCTAATATGCTCGTATACCATTTTTTGTAATTACTTAGTTTCTAAATAAGTGTTGTCGAATTAATGGTAATTAAGTCATGGGCGTGTCGTCCTATATCAATAAGTTTAATGCTGTGTGCCTCACACCAACTTTTTGAGCTAAATCAGTGACTTTTCATTTCATTCCCAAGTTGGGCTATTGACCACCAGGCGGCGGACGAAAAGTCTCCTCGTCAGCTTGCTTTTCAGTTTAGTTGTCAATTTATTGAAACGTCAATATATTTAAAACCGTTATTTAAAAAAAATGGAAAATAGTTCAAAAGAAAATATTCGGTATGATGTAAGTATTTTAAAAAAGTAAGCTCCCAAATACAATTTCATTATCATCTTCCATTATGACAATGTTTACAAATTTGGACATTTAAAAAGATTCTAATTTAAATATGAGGTCAGGCACTGGTTGTACATTTGATACGAGTGACATCTATGAAGAGCATATGTGCACTAGCAATTAATTTAGAAAAGTCAGTGATTTAGCAAACAATGTGTGAGGCACACAGCATAACCTTGAAAAGCAATGGAAATTTAAAACTAGAAAAAATTGTATCAAAATATTTTTAGCTTAGAGCGCATATGAGTTAACGTGAGATATCACATACGACTGGCAATAGTAGTAAGATATCACTAGTCACGACGATACCTTAGGGTAGAGTGACCATTCGTACTGAATTTATCAGTACAGTACTGATTTTCTAGCTTCTGTACTGATAGACATATGCGGTACTGATTTTTAAAATTGTACTGTATGAAAGTACTGATTTTTAAGAAAATTGTTAAATATTAATTTAAGTCCCAATTTAAAAACGAAAATAAAACCATACGAGTTATCGTTTGGTATGAACTTGTAATAAAAATTACTTGAAAAAAATACTTTTATTTTTAAATTTTGGCAGTTACCCACGGAAAATATATATCAAAATTCTAACCCTGCATTTTCCCAAGCAATCGGAAAGTTGTATTTTACAAACTACTGGTGTTGGTCTCAACAAAATTTCCTTAAAACTACTAAAAATGAAAACCAGATTTCTCAACTTCGCTTTACACTTTTACCTTTCTACTTAGAAAAAACATAGGTAAGTGAGACCAGGGTTAGCAGACGTACCGATTTTGTCGGGACTGTCCCGATTTGTAACATAAATTCCCGCGTCCCGATTTTCTTCAAAAAGTCCCACAATGCGAATTAAATTCAACCTACAATGAGCACACACAGATAAAATTTTGATGAGGGGTCAACATACTAAAACATTCTTATCAGTCAGTCTTATGTAATATTTGAATACTTCTTTACTCGACATCTTGTAACTATAGGACGTTAGAATTTTTTAATCTGCATAGGCATTAATACTTATAGTTTTTCCAAATAAAATAAACTTATAGTTTTTCTAAACTTATAGTTTTTGAAAAACTAAAAAAATAAACTATAGTTTTTGCACAAATACTGCGTTCATATGATTGATTCCTTATAAAATATACAATATAATATAATTGTATATATGCTCCCAAAAATAGCTATTTTACGGACTCATTTCAGTCCGTAAAATGCTTAATTTTCGGCCTAGGCCGTAAAAGTCGTCATAGCAACCATTTTAGGACTATTTTAACTGATTCAGTCGATAACATTTAAAAAATGTATTAAACATAAGAATACAGTTATTAAAATACATATTAATTAGGCATATCTCTGTGAACTCAACAATATCTAATCTAGCAGGTAATAAATAATAAATAAATAATTGGAAAATTTTGGAGAGCTATTAAAAAAAAATATTGTTTGCATCACGTACCTAAATTAGGTTTTTTAGGACTCATTTGCTATTCCGGACTCAGCTAACGCCTCGTCCGGAAACAGCAAATATTCGTCCTAAAAAACCTTAATTTAGGTACTTGATACAAAAATAGCTATTATTACTTTGCTAAACATTTTTGTGATTCGAATTATTATGATTCAAAATAACTTTGATGTCACCTAACTTAGCCCCGCCATTTTTAAGAAATTTAAAAACAAAGATTGTGTTGTATTGTGCTACAGTTGTGATAGATGTGCTACTCAGAAAGAATGCCATATCACCAATTGAAAAAAGTTGGCACGCTGAAACAATTTTTCGAGCAGAAGTTAGCCCCGCCATTTTGAAAAATCAGAAAAACAAAGGTTGTCCTGTATTGTCCTCGAGTTGTGCTGGTTGTGCTATTTAGAAAAAAATTTCATATTCCTAGTGGAAAAATTTTATAACACTAAAATCATTTTTTCGAGTAAAAGTTAGCCCCGCCATTTTGGAAAAAAAGAAAAACAAAGGGTCTGCTGTACGGTGTTAGAGTTGTGCTAGTTGTGCTATTCAAGAACAAATTTGTACCACCAACAGAATAATTTAAACACGCTAAAACGATTTTTCGAGTTGAAGTTAGCCCCGCCATTTTGAAAAAAATTAAAAGCAAAAGTTGTGCTGTATTGTGCTAGGGTTGTGCTGGTTGTACTACTCAGAAATAGTTCCATATTATCAATGAAAAAAAGTTGGCACGCTAAAATGACTTTTCGAGCAGAAATTAGCCCCACCATTTTGAAAAAAATGAAAACCAAAGGTTGTGCTGTATTGTGCTCGAGTTGTGCTGGTTGTGCTACTTAGACAAAAACTTCGTAACCCTAACAGAATTTTTTTACAAAGCTAGCATCATTTTTTTCGAATAGAAGTTAGCCCCGCCATTTTGGAAGAAATCAAAAACAAAAGAAGTGCTGTATTGTGTTATAGTTGTGCTGGTTGTGCTACTGAAAAAATATCGTATCACCAACAGAATAATTTAAACCACGGTAAAACCATTTTTCGAATGAAAGCTAGCCCCGCCATTTTGTAAAAATCAAAGAAGAAAGGTTGTGCTGTATTGTGCTACAGTTTTGCTGGATGTGCCACTCAAAAAGAATACCATATCAACAATGAATAAAAGTTGGCACGCTAAAACGATTTTTCGAGCAGAAGGATATTTTCGAGCAGAAAGCATTCGAGCAGAAGATTGAGCAGAAGATTAAGCAGAAGTTAGCCCCGCCATTTTGAAAAAAATGAAAAACAAAGGTTGTTATGTATTGTACTCTAGTTGTGCTGGTTGTGCTACACAGAAAGAATTGCATATAAGCAATGAATAAAAGTTAGCACAATCCAGCACAATTATGGTACAATACAGCGTAACATCCTTTTTTTATGTTTGGTTAAATGGCGGGGCTAACTTCTACTCGAAAGATCCTTTTAGCGTGTTTAAATTTTTCCGTTGGTGGGTACGAATTTGTTTTGGAGTAGCACAACTCGCACACCTTTAACACAATACAGCACTCAATTAAGTTTTTTTCCAAAATGGCGGGGTTAACTTCTATTTGAAGAAATGATGTTAGCGTTATAAAATTTTTCTTTTAAGAATACGAAATTTTTGTCTGAGTAGCACAACCAGCACAACTCAAGCACAATACCGCAGGAGGGATCGATTTTGATCGATTATGATCAATGTTGATCTACGGGTCTGACTACCCTGCGTACTCCAGTCCCTGCCATTGACATATGAGTTAGCGTGAGATATCACATACCACTGGCAATGGCAGGAGATGTCATTAGCCAAGATGATATCTTAGGGTGCTGGCGGACGAACTTTAATTAGTCAACGGCAGCACTTCCAGTCTTAGCTGGGCAGCGTTCCGTAGCGGTACCGCTCATTAGCTCTTCCGAGGAATCGAACCAACACGTAGTTATGTGTGGGCTTTGTGCCTCGATTGAAGTGGTGGGCGGTGCGTCTGGGGTGCGCTGCATCAGCTGGATTATTGGCATTTAGTTTTGTTTTGTTTTCTGCAAATTTCTCACAATTTGTTTTTCACTTATTATTTTGTTATTATTTCTTCATCTTATCATGAAATATTGGCATATGTCATATTTTGTAGTATGATAGGATTTTTTACTTAGTTATGCATTTTAAAATAAAACACAAAAAAATAAAATAAACATTTTGATATATATATGGCAGTACAACCGAAAAAAAATAAGTCTGCAAGTGGTAAAGCAAACTTGCGCAATCCACCCGCCCATAAAGCGGCATGTCCACGGAATTTGCAGGGACAAAACATATATGAATCAATAAAAAATTTTAAAATACATGTTCAAAACATCTGCGGATTGAACGCTAACCATGACCACGTGCAACATCATCTTGAGCACGACAAACCGAACATTCTATTCCTTACAGAAACACAAGTTTCTGAAAATTTTCTCTTTATAGAATCGCTTAATTCCAAATATAGGCTCGAATCAGCTTTCAAACTCCATCAGGGCGTATGCGCATTCATTCATGAGAGTGTTGCGTACACGCGCTTTCCAAATTTTGAACTACACGGTGACGGCTTCAATACATTGGTTTTAAAGATTTGTCTTCCAGAAATGACTTTTTTTACAATAGCTTTATACCGGTCCCCCAACAAACGTAACCCAAACTTTTTTAATATACTGACAAAAATTATGGACGAGATTAGAGCAAAGTCCCCTAATTGTGAAGTTATCGTTACCGGTGACTTCAACGTCCACAACAAATCATGGTTGGAATTCTCCAAATCGACCGACGATGTTGACAATAGTGGAAAACTGGCAGAAATTTTTGCCGCGTCTCAGGGCCTATTCCAAATTGTAAAAAGCCCGACTTTCACTCCCCGTAATGGCGGTGATAATAGTTTTCTACTAGATCTCTATCTTACCACAATGCCAGATATTACGAGTGTCGATGTTGCGAAAGGTAGTATTGGAAATTCTGATCATTATTTAATCTCATCAGTTATCAAAACTGATTTACTTAAAACTACAGCTCCCAAACCCCGTAAAATATTTCACTACTCAAAAATGGATAAGAGTGGTCTTCAAAATTTTTTCCATGGTTTCCCTTTCGACCGTCATTGTTTTTACACTGACAATGTAAATGTTTCTGCTCAAAACTTTACAGAAACCATCCAATTTGCTATAAATAAATTTGTCCCTTTCTCCATAGTAAAACCCAAACAAAAATACTTGTATTCGAAAGCTGCCAAAACGGCACTTAGAAACAAACGTAGATCATTTAATATTTGGATTCATAACAAAACTCCCACTAATCGATCCCAATATCTAAAGGCCAACAAAATATCTAATCAGATTATCTCAAACGAAAAGTCCGAAATTGACAGAGCGAAAGCCTCAAAACTTACGTCTATGTCTGTTTCTGACAAGAGTTTCTACAGTGCCATTAATTCTTTAAATTCTGGTACAAAATTTTCTATTCCCCCTATTATTGATGGTGATTTAATCGTCAATGATCCCGCAAGAAAAGCTAACTTGTTCGCTGAACGCTTTGCTCTGAACTCCACTGTTTTGGAAACTCCTAAAGAAATACCCCAAATCCAGTCTTCAGGAGTTAATATGAATGAACTTCACTTCAAACCCAAAATAGTCGCTAAACTTTTAAAGGGGTTAAACATCAACAAAGCATCAGGAATGGACAATATTCCACCCATTATTTTAAAAACCTTTTCCAAAGAACTTGCACCAACTTTAACTAAAATATTCTACCAATCCTACAAATCTGGTATATTTCCCTCGTGCTGGAAGTTGGCAAATGTCCAGCCCGTCCCCAAAAAGGGACCAAAATCCGATATCTCAAATTATAGGCCAATAGCTTTACTATCGGTCCTATCCAAAGTCTATGAGCATTATATTATTACACATATTTCAAAATTTCTGGAAGAAAATCATTTAATATCCGACAGCCAATACGGTTTTCGAAACAAAAGATCAACTACCGATCTATTAAACTATGTAGCGCATTGTTGGAACAGCATACTTGATAAAGGTGGTGAAACATACGTTATAGCTTTAGACATCTCCAAGGCATTCGATCGAGTCTGGCATGCCAACTTAATCAACAAGCTCGTTGCGTACGGTTTTCATCCCAATGTTGTGAAGCTGATTCAAAATTTTCTATCCGACCGATACATTTCGGTAACCTTAGACGGATATTCTTCTGAGTCTAAACTAATTAACGCTGGTGTACCCCAAGGCTCAGTATTGTCCCCAACCCTATTTTTGATTTATATCAACGAATTGTTGAAAATCACCAGCAACCCAATAAATAGTTTTGCAGATGATAGTACTCTGCACAAGTCGTTCGAGCCCCTTCCTTCAAAAGGTAAAATGCACGAACGAATTAATCCTGCCCGGAGAGACGCTGCCATAAACGTGAACAAAGACCTAAATAAAGTCGCCGACTGGGGTGACCAAAACCTTGTCAATTTCAACTCCACCAAAACACAGCTGTTGATTGTTTCCAGATTAAAGACCGAGTTCCCCAAAGATATTTTATTTAGTATGTGTGATGAACCAATAGGTGAATGTAAAAACATTCGTTTATTGGGTGTCACAGTTTCAAATGACCTACTCTGGAACGATCATGTAATGGCGATGGCAAAAAGCGCGTCTAAAAAACTCGGCCTCCTAAATAGATGCAAAAAATTTTTCACTCCATACCAATTGCTCCATGTTTATAAGTCCTATATTCGTCCCTGTATGGAGTACTGCTGTCAAGTTTGGGGTGCTGCCTCTGTTTCCATCTTGGCCCTCTTGGACTCTGTTCAAAAGCGAGCTATACGAATTGTAGGTGATCGAACTTTGACATCACAACTTGATTCCCTACAACATCGTCGCACTGTTGCTGACCTCGTTGTTTTTTACAAATATCGTCATCAGCAGTGCTCAGATGAAATCAGCGGCATCATGCCTCAAACTTATTCTTACCCCCGTTCCACTCGGCAATCGGCTGCCGCAACCAGTGAAACGGTAAAGATCCCGCGCTGTCATACTGGCAGATCGCAGAGAGACTTCTTTGTCCGAACTGCGTACAAATGGAATAGTTTGCCGGAACACTTAGTCTCAGGTGGCTTCAACCCACAGATGTTTAAAAAAAGCGTTAATCTACACCTCAGAACGCCAGTTGTTGTGGGACCCAGGTCTAGACCTAGGTCTTAAAAGGTATTTATGTGTTGTTGTGACACATATTCTAAACCCTATTACACAACACATTTTATTAAAAAAAAAAAAAAAAAAAAAATACAGTACAATCTTTGTATTTTATTTTTTTATAAGTGGCGGGGCTAACTTCTGCTCGAAAAATCGGTTTAGTCTGCTAACTTTTATTCATTGCTTATATGCAATTCTTTCTGAGTAGCACAACCAGCACAACTAGAGTACAATACACAACAACCTTTGTTTTTCATTTTTTTCAAAATGGCGGGGCTAACTTCTGCTCGAAAAGTCATTTTAGCGTGCCAACTTTTTTTCATATGGAACTATTTCTGAGTAGCACAACCAGCACAACCCTAGCACAATACAGCACAACCTTTGCTTTTAATTTTTTTCAAAATGGCGGGGCTAACTTCAACTCGATCTTCTGCTCGAATGCTTTCTGCTCGAAAATATCCTTCTGCTCGAAAAATCGTTTTAGCGTGCCAACTTTTATTCATTGTTGATATGGGATTCTTTTTGTGTTGCACATCCAGCAAAACTGTAGCACAATACAGCACAACCTTTCTTCTTTGATTTTTACAAAATGGCGGGGCTAACTTTCATTCGAAAAATGGTTTTAGCGTGGTTTAAATTATTCTGTTTATGATATGATATTTTTTCAGTAGCACAACCAGCACAACTATAACACAATACAGCACTTCTTTTGTTTTTGATTTCTTCCAAAATGGCGGGGCTAACTTCTATTCGAAAAAAATGATGCTAGCTTTGTAAAAAAATTCTTTTAGGGTTACGAAATTTTTGTCTAAGTAGCAAAACCAGCACAACTCGAGTACAATACAGCACAAGCTTTGGTTTTCATTTTTTTCAAAATGGCGGGGCTAACTTCTGCTCGAAATTTCATTTTAGCGTGCCAACTTTTTTTCATTGATAATATGGAACTATTTCTGAGTAGCACAACCAGCACAACCCTAGCACAATACAGCACAACCTATGCTTTTAATTTTTTTCAAATGACTTCAACTCGAAAAATCGTTTTAGCGTGTTTAAATTATTCTGTTGGTGGTACAAATTTGTTCTTGAATAGCACAACTAGCACAACTCTAACACCGTACAACAGACCCTTTGATTTTCTTTTTTTCCAAAATGGCGGGGCTAACTTTTACTCGAAAAAATGATTTTAGTGTTATAAAATTTTTCCACTAGGAATATGAAATTTTTTTCTAAATAGCACAACCAGCACAACTCGAGGACAATACAGGACAACCTTTGTTTTTCTGATTTTTCAAAATGGCAGGGCTAACTTCTGCTCGAAAAATTATTTCAGCGTGCCAACTTTTTTCCATTGGTGATATGGCATTCTTCCTGAGTAGCACATCCAGCACAACTGTAGCACAATACAGCACAGTCTTTGTTTTTAATTTTCTTAAAAATGGCGGGGCTAAGTTAGGTGACATATAATTTTGCCTAAATATTTAATTGTTTTATTTAAACGTAAACAATTTAATAAGAATGTTTTAATAATAAAATAAAATAAAGTTTTTTGATGATATGTAAGTTAGGGAAGAGGAACAAAACCTGCGGGTCTGCAACCTACAATCTACATAGCCTTACACTTTGATTTAATTCTACGAAATAATAAGATGAGACATTGAGATCACAGGTTCAGATCAGAACTCAACATTTCGAAAAAAAATTCGAAAAGGCTTGAGTGTTAGCAGTGGACAGCTTAGGTTTTTACAAGAAATGATATGTCCCAATAAAAAATATTTGGCTTTCAACGCTATTAAAATTAACAGACATGCATAGATTGTTGATATCCTAGGTGCTATTGTAGAAAATTTTACAATTCGAGTAACAGACATGGGTTTACTAAACATCATATTAAAATGTTTTATTTCTGACATGACAAACAACCTACCTAGAATTCCTAAGAAATTGGTAGAATTTTTTTAAAACTTCTATTTATTTTCTTAAAAATTGTTTGTTTCATTTGCTCGACAGCGAATGTTAACGAGGTTGTAGAAAGAATGTTAAGTTTAATGCCCAACGAACGGCGAAAATCCTATACGTATATTAGAAAATATAAAAGTCCGTGCCCTGTTTATGGTGAAAAAAAATTTGGGATAGGTTGCCATAAATTTAAAAAGTTTTAAAAAGTCTTCTCATGAAATATCCACATGCTATTTTATTTTGTGTATTATGTAGATACATAGAGTATTAAAATATTCATTGGAAACAAATTTATTTTTACCCTTAAGAGCAGTTTATCGGTTAGGACAACCGAAAAGCGAGCTTTTTGTGTTAAATACGGAAACTCCCAAACGCTTTTTAGGAACAAACCATTTTTATTTAAAAAGGAAACACAAGTTTGATAGATTTTTAACAACTAAACTGAATATGTTTTGCAAATTTTTAGTTTAGCTTGAAATTAATTTTATTTGCAGCTAATTAAATTCCATTTTTTACATTTTTCTCCCGATTTTGTTATTTCAAAATCCGGTAACCCTGGGTGAGACTAAGGATAGTACATATTTTAACTCTTAAAATTTTGTACTGATTTCACTTAGAAAAAAAAATGGTCACCCTACCTTAGGGGTGCTGGCAGATGAAGTCTGTTTATTCAACGGTAGCACTCTCAATCTTAGATATGGCATATTATAAAGACAGCATGAGGAAGACATTGCGTCACATGATCAAGGAATATGCCACTATTGATATATGTCATATTTTATTATGTGATACGACTTATTTTTTAAAGTTATTTGCTTTGAAAAAAAACATAAAAACACCAGAAAAAAGATTTGTTTTTTTGACATTAAAGGTTCAACATCGCAACCATGTTCTTTATGGTATTGATATTATAATAAAAATTTGTTATCTCGCTAAAAATTTCTTTATACTTTAAAAATCTGTTCTCACCCGACTCTTCACAATTCCTATCCTGTATGATTTTCTAAAACATTTGCATTGTGTAATTTGAATTCAGTATGTTGTGAATTGTATTCAGCTTCTGTTTAAGTTTAATTTTATTTAAACTTCATCTGCAGTAATTGTTTCCTGTCCTTATATATAACGCTGTCGCTTTTATTGTTTTACTGTTAGAATGATTATATTTAAAATTATGGTTGCAAATATATTCCACCACTTTCTTTTAGTTTTGTTTAGACTCATATTAAATCTTGTATTTAAGTTTTTCTCACAATCTTTATAATAATCGATCAAATGTAGAATCAAGTAAAGTAATTTGGGTAGCGTTTAACCTTTATTAATTCCATAAGCTTCCACTGAAACTTTAAAAGTGCCAAATGAATAATTGCACTTATAAATGTTTCAGGATATTAGTTATTAAATTTATTGCTCATTTTTTTTACTTGTGTCAAAAAATTTTGCTTTTAAGAAATCAAAAGTGTTCTGTGAATAAAACTGTCAATACGTATGAGACGAAAAAACTTTTTTTCCAAATTCACTCTGGTATCAGTATGGCAAAAAACAAAACCTGATTAAGTTTGTTCATAGTATAACCACACTTAATCAGATTGTTTTTCCTATTATTTTATATTATACACTTAGGCCGATTGTATGAACAAGGAAGGATAGAAAAATCCATGAATAAAGTTATGTATTCATCCGAGAATTTTATTTTTCGTCGATTGTGGTTCGCCGAACACGGAAGAATTTTTTGTATTTTTGTTTTTATTGCATTTTTATAACAGTATTTTTATAAGCGGCAATTTCGCTTCTTTTACTTTTCTATTAAATAAATTTGATTATAAATTAAAAACAATTATTTGAAAACTTAAACTAATTATTCGGGATTTTTGTGAGCAAATAAACTCAAGTAACTAAGGAATTAATTTGAAATTTTCCAATTCAAAGGTATGGTTGGAAATATTTCAGAAAAAACTCTGATTTTCTCTTTTACGTGTTTCGGTTGGGATTCGAACTCGTAACCTCATCAGTTCAACAACGAGTTCAATTCCTTTGGCAGACACGTTTATATACATAAAAAAACAAATTTTAGAAACGCACAAATTTAAATTAAAAAATAACCACAAATTCAAAACAAAAATATGGAGGGACTGAAATCTCAAGCTCTGATATATCAAGACTTCGGTCTGGGTTAAGGATTTTGATATAGTTTTCGCAAAAAACTTTTATGGGGACATGGTTTTTAGTTTTGGGTAGCGATGTATATCAAACATAACTTTTTGTTAAAGTACATGTATTTTTTATCTCTGTTTAGATATGTATTACAAAACTAACACGAAACATCAATAGATTGCCGGTAAATTATAACAGATCATAAATTAACATAATTTAGTGATAAGATTATACAATCAGCAAACTACTTAAAAACCTCTCCATTTTGAGAAAACATTACATAATCACAAATTCATATTTCTTTCAAAATTCCAAAAATATTGTAAAAATTAAATAAAATCAAAAATTCAAATTTTTTCAAACGAAATTCTAAAAATATTTCAAAAATTATTACAAAATCAAAGATGAAAACTTTTTTCATAAACTTGTGTGTGACTTTTTCCAAAATTATAAAAATTATAATAAAATCAAAAATTTAAAATTTTTCAAAACTCCAGAAATATTCCAAAAATTCTTACAAAATCAAAAATTGAAACTTTTTTCAAAATTCTAAATATATCCATAAAATTCACAAATTCTATTTTTTCATAATTCTAATAATATTCTAAAAATATTCCATTAGAATAAAATCATACGTTCAAACTTTTTCTAAATTTTAATAATATTCCAAAAATTCTTAAAAATTCAAAAAATTAAGCATTTTCCAAAATTCTAAAAATATTGCAAAAATAATAATAATATCAAAAATTGAAACTTTTTCCAAAATTATAATAACTATAATAAAATCAAAAATTTTTAATTTTTAAATACTACAAATATTCCTAAAATTCTTACAAAATCAAAGATTGAAACTTTTTTCAAAATTCTAAAGATATATATAATTCAAAATTTTTTTTTTCAAAATTCTAAAAATATTCCAAAAATTAGAATAAAATCAAATATTTAAACTTTTTCTAAATTCTAATAATATTCCAAAAATTCTTAAAAATTCAAAAATTCAAACTTTTTCCAAAATTCTAAAAATATTGCAAAAATTATAACAATATCAAAAATTGAAACTTTTTCAAAAATTATAAAAATTATAATAAAATCAAAAATTTTAAATTTTTCAAAATTCTAAAAATATTAAAAACTTCTTACAAAATCAAAAATTGAAACTTTTCTAAGATTCCAAAAATATTTCAAAAACTATAACAAATTCAAAAATTTCCATGTTCAAATATATTTACGTAAACAAACAGCTAAATTTTTTTTTTCAAAAACTTATCTAAAATAAATGAAAACATTTTTTGACACACTTTACAACATTTTTTTGACAAACTTATAATGCCATAATTCTAAATAATAATAATAAAATTTCATGTCAAACAAATAATTAATTTTATTTTTTTCCAAAAACTTGGGTAAAAAAATAAATAAAAATCTTTTTCTACTACCCAACTTAAAAAATCTACTTTCGATGTTTGTTCCTTGCATCGAAAATTTCTTTTTCGTCACCAGTGATAAAAAAACCTATACAAATTACTTTCGTACCTAGTGACGAAAGTAATTTTTTAAAAGCCATCTATTTTCTAATTTCTTAACTAGAATAAATCATCCTAGAGCACCCGTTAAGAGAATCAATTAATTGAATGAAATAATTTTTTAGTTTTAATTTGCCTTTCTTGGGAAGATGACGTTAATTAATTTTAGAATTGTTTACGGACAATTTACATTAAAAATGTAAAAATAATATAATAGTTAACTATATAAGATTCACATATTCTTTTTAAATAGTATGGTAACAAACAATTGGTGTTAAGATATTTTTAAAAAAATGATTTCGCCTATTTATTTAAGAAAAACGAAAAAAAATATTTATTTACATTAAATATTTTACGTTGCTTTAAAATATATCAGGAATTTACGTAACGTCATCCCCATACAAAGACTAAATCAAAACTGTTGTTTTTATTTTAGACTTGACTTTGTATATTAGAAAACCGTCTTTAGTTATAAGCCTACTAGAAGCAAAATGCAAAAAACAATAAACCTGTAAAGATGTGTTATTTAATGATTTTAGGGACTTTATAGACCAAATAGAATAAAATTATAGAATTTTGTAGTGTAAATAGAATAAATATATGTATATGTATACAGTTGACGATATTTTTGTACGAAAGGACAATCAGGCTTGTAACTAAAGACGGTTTTATTTATAACATAGAAATTGGCTAATTTATTCATGTTGAGTCATCTATATTTTAATAGCAGAAATATAAATTTAAAGATTTTGTTTGGATGTTTATATGTTTTAAAATTTGAATTGTATGTAATTTTAAATGAAAATGCTTAATAATTAATAATAATTTTTAGAAAAGTAGTAGAAAAAGTACAGTTTTCAACTCGCCGAAAATCATATTTTGAATCTCGTGACCATTACCAACCTCGGCTATCGCCTCGCCTGATAAACTGTCCTCTCGCTTCAAAATATGTTGTTTTCGGCATCGTTGAAAAATAAACTATTCTTTTGACACACTTGACAACATTTTTTTGACAAACTTATAATGCATTAATCTAGATTTTGGTCTCACATACCAATCCCGACCATCAAGATTTCTCCAAATTCAATGTTTCTACTCGTAATCACTTAAAATGAACGGTTTTTAAGCAAAAAATATGCAAATTTCCTTGTTCTGACACACTTGATAAATTTTTTGACACACTTCCGGTACAGTTATCGAACACATCGTCCTTTCGGCTCTTTCCAATGAGAAAAACTATTTTTAGAAAAAAAAAAATTTGAAATCCGTCCAGCGTCTTTCTAGATTTCGTAGGTTGTGACGGCCGGCTGGCCGGCCGGCAGACAGACATACATTATTTTTTTTTACTTTTTTAGAATCAGTAAAAAAAAGTGGGGGTAAGAATTTCACTTTTAGCTCATGAATGTAATACTAAGGTTTTTCAGACCGAAGTAATTATCCTGCTATGCGCATTGCGCATGTTAAGAAAAAAAACATTTTGTTTTTTTCACTCTTCTATACAAGAAAAACAGAGAATAGAATAAAAGCCTCGAATATATTTTTTGTTCTATACTGATTCATACAATACAAACGACGTTATATCCGTTATATCCCATCTTCTATTCGCGTTCATACAATCGGCCCTTAATCACTACCATCACCTATAAACTTTATAAACAAAAACTTAAAGAAAAAAACAATTCTTTTATTGATTTTTGGAGTTTGGAAGCGTCGTTCGTCATGATAAGCTTATATATTTATTATGCTCAAGTTGAATATGATATCTTCAAGTGATGGATAACCTCAGCCAAATTAATGATCCGTCCCCGATTTTGTTGTCATAGTTACGTCCAAAAAGTAAAAAATTAAATTTGTATAAAGTACATAAAAATAAAAAATTTTATCAAAGGAAGCTTTCAATTCAAAATTTCATAATCCAATCAAAATATTTGTAACTATACTTGTTGTCATAGCAATACAATTTGTTTGAAAAAAATAACAAATATTTTGTCATAGGTTACTTGTTCAACATATTTTTATTTTAAAATTTATGCAAATTGTTAATTTTGATTAAATGTTATTCTCCATTAGTCTTTTTTTCTCGTCCTCTTTTAATTTTTGTAATAAAAGATATGAAAATCGTATAAGTGCGAAAGGAAAAGAGATAAAGACTTTTTATTTATTCCACGATTTTTTTTTATTTTGCATGACTTTTTTTTTAAAAAAAAGTGTTATACTATAAAAATAGTGTTCTACTATAAAACAAGTCAATAGAGCTTGATAAGCAAAAAAAAACTCGTGGAATAAATAAAAAGTATTCACCTTTTTTTCTTTCGCACTTATATTATTGTTATATCTTCTATTTCACAAAATAAAAAAGACGAGAAAAAACGGCTAATGAAGAATAACCATGAATAGAATGAAAAATTACTTTGACAAGTGAAAGCTCCGTATAACAAAAGTTTTATCTCAATTCCGGTCAGTTCGGGAATTAAACCGGCGTCCTTCTGATCAAAGTTTATGGTTAACCATTTAACCAACTCGACCAGCGACGAGATAAAAATTTGTTTTCAACAAGTTGGTATTTGTCTCCCATGTTCGTAGTTCCATAATGTTCTTCATTCAATGTCAACTTGGTTGATGTATGAAGAACAGTAAAACATGTTCGTAGAATAAAAAAAATAAGACAAAAAATTGACACTAAAAATGAATTAAAATAATTGTGATGTTAAGTCGATCATCTAAAAACACATTTTTATCTCGTCGCTGGTCGAGTTGGTTAAATGGTTAACCATAAACTCTGATCAGAAGGACGCCGGTTCGATTCCCGAACCGACCGGAATAGAAATAAAACCTTTTTATTGTGTCTTTCCAATAAATTGCAATGTTCTCAGGTACAGGTTCATCCCAATCCAAATGCTGAAGCCGTAGCTTTTGAAAAATTAATTTTAGTTTGACAACTATTGGTGCTAATAATCTAAGTGGGTCAAATATTTGTGCCGTTTTTCTAAGAATTATACACTTTGTAATAAGTTGTTCACTGTCTTCATTTTGTTGAAACATAAAATAATCTATCTCAGAATTCCATAGCATTCCTAAAACCTTTTCGCCTTGAAGTGTTTATTTAATTTCTTGCGGGAAAGAAGTTTTAAACTTTACGGATTGTGTCAATGTTTTTTCATTAGATCGTCAGCCACTTCCTCAAATTAAAGTCGTACTCAAGTAGATGATGTTCCAATTTCGCTTTAAAAATTGTAGCTGAATCAAAACTGTCAGCTCCTGTTAATAGGTTATCGACATAAAAATCCTTCTGAATTATATTGGAAATCATAGGTTCTCTTGATTTGATTAAATTACCAACCTTCTTCAATGTACGAATAGCAAGAAATGGAGCACACGAAGTACCATATGTAACGGTGTTTAATTTGTATTTTTCAATTTTATCTCTTGGATCCAACTTGGATCGTTGATAGTTTTGATCCTTATCATGAACAAGAATCTGCCTGTACATTTTTACTATATCTGCTGTTACTGTTATACGATGTAACGTAACAAGATAGAACGGATTTCATCTTGGATGTTAGGTCCAACCATTAATGATTCTTTCAATGATCTGCAACTTAGAGTCTTAGCGGAGCCATCAAATGCCACTCTTAAACGAGTTGTTGTGGTCAAGTTTTTTAAAACGCAATGATGTGGTAGATAGTAACTGTTTAGTTCATAGGCCTGCGTCTCCTGGTGATTGCTTGCATGTGATTAAGATTTATATGTATTCATTCATGAAAGCGGAATATACGTCTTGTAAGACCTTTGATTTGGAAAGCCGTTTCTCTAAAGAATGTAACCTTTTTGTAGCAGATAAAAAATTATCTCCAAGTTTTTGTATTTTTTCTTTCTTGAAGAGTAATCGAACAATGATACGGCCAGTTTCATCTCTAGTTGTGGTGTTTTCAAAACACCATTTTCCACCACACCACAACATTTTCAAAATTTCATCTATTGGAGGAGTAATAGATGTCATAAGCCAAGACTTTCAGTCCCCCCAATAGTATTTACAGACCCGATAATAAGCTAACCAAACTTCGAATTATGTTCAATTATATTGTGTAGTTTCATTATTCTTTCATTACACAATAACTGGAAGAATACATCATAACCTACTAAAATGTCGATTTCCCCTGGATTGCAAACGTTAGGATCTGCAAGATGCAAATCTTTTGTAAAATTAAGTGCAGAAGAGAAGATGGATGTGCCAGGAACATTGGATGTAGTTTGACTAATTATGAGTGCTTCAATTTCAATAACAAACATTGGCTTCCGATCATATAATGCCACAACAACTTTTCCTTTCGTTTTTCCCACTGTTGTGGTGCCCAGACCCTTTATTTCCATTCAATTATAAGATCTAGACAATCCTAATCTTTGCGTACAGGCCTCAGTAATGAAGTTTGACTATGAGCGAGAATCCAATAGTATTCTAACTGGAACTGTTTCACCAAACTGACCTTTTCCATATAATACCAAAGCAATCGATAGCAAAGTATATTTAGTATTAATAAACATAGATGTTGCTGCACCTTCACAACTATCATTAACAATATCATCTATGGTATTTGGTTCATCACTTTTTGCAGTTAATATACTTGATATTAGATTTAATTTGTTATTTGTGGCTCTAAAGGCGTTGCATTTGTGACTCTAAATGAGATATTTCCGCATTTAACAAGTGCAAGAGTGTATGATGCGTTCTAGCACATATTTGACATTAAGGACGAAATTTGCATTGGTTTTGAGAGTAACCCTTTCTCAAACAGTTAAAGCACACTCTGTACTGTACATCCCTTTCCCGACGAGTGTTTATACATCTAGGTTTCTAAATAAAGGACATTTTCCCAAAAATTGATTTTCATTGCAATGCAAGCATTGTTCCTTATTGACATTTGTTTCTGTTGAATTGTGTGTGTTGTGTGAGAAAGGTTTTTGAAATATTTTTAGGGTTTCTACTAGTACTAGCGCCGGGGTCACGCTTCTCTCTAAACGAACGACGTTTTTGGTTAAAAAAAATCTAATAGATCTTCAATTTTGGGAAAATTTATTTTACCAGAATGGTTTGCCCAATCTAACCGGGTTTGATGGTCCATTTTGCTCATTAACAAGAAAATTAACTATGGATCTCTTGATTCACATTCTTCTTCCATAATTGTTAAGCCTCGCAGAACCTGTCCTGCCACTTCATTAATTTTTCTTATTTCTTGAACTGTTCCATTTACTACTGGTTTTAGTGTTACATATTTTGAGATAAGCTCAGTAGTTATAGAAGGTTTATCATCATATCACCCGACTAAACATTGCAAAACTTCATCATATCCTCGATCCTAGTAAATGGAATGTTCTTAGTGTAGTCCTTTACTTCTCCTGATAGAAGATTGTGCAAAATTTGGAGCTTGCTTAAGGGGAAATAGAGTTGTTTTCATGGATCGTGGTGGTATAGAAATCATGAAAGGTTGGCCATTGGAATAAATTCGCAGAAAATGGCTCAATGTTTAACTTCGGTAGTTTAACTTTATCGTTTTTTCCTTCATAAAAGGTTTTTTGAACACAAATAAAATCTTCTATAGTTTTATTTAAATCTATTGACTTGGTATCATTTGATGACTGCAGTATATTAAGACGTTGTTTTAATAAGGAACGAGTCTTATAGTAATCCTTTTCGAAAGATACTAGTACCGATGGAACATCTTGGTATTGTGATAACTCTTCCTCGGCATTCATGACAGTGTTATACACAACTTCAAGTTTCTCTAACCCCGCCAAACAATCTTCAACCGTAGCCGTAGATTGTTCATTTGATAATGCTAAACTAAACACTAGTATATGTTCCATCGTCTTCTGTGCTAACGCGCGTTTTCTCAACCATTTTTCCATTTTAAGTCACTCACACGAAACTTGTTTCTTTTAACACAAACTAACTATCACAATAAATTTTAGAAAAAAAAAATAACAAATAAATTTTTTGTTACACATGCATAAAAAATATTCAATTTTGTACTAGAATAGAATAAAAGAAAAATCTACTTTTCCGCACATATGACCACAAAATATTTTGTATGCCTGGCACGCACGCCGCCTGCATGTGAGATTTGTAGTTAAATCTTTTCTATATATATATATATATATATGTAATATTTTAATAGCACTAAAATATCAAAATAATAATTTAAATAACTTACCATATAGTAAAAACAACTTAAACACATTGCATCATTTAAATTGCAAGAAAAAACAATTTATTTGGGTTTTCAAAGTTTACAATTTTGACAGCTTTTAGTTGGGTTACTATGTTTTTTTATAAGACCCGTAGTTGGATTCTTATGTTTATTTCTTCAAGCTAGTATAATTTACAACTATTACAACGAAGATGGTGCACTTTAATTATTTAAATATCTTAAATTTGTTTATAACTTTGTTAAATAAATGATTATATTAATAATTAAATAAATATTTATAAATTTTATGCATTTGTTACAAAAAATAGTGTGTATTACTAGTGCGAATGCGTTTTCCAAACGCGAGTTATTGCAAACTAACTCTTGTTTGGAAAACGCATTCGCACTAGTAATACAATCTGCTATTCTATAATTTAAATAATTACAAAGATCATAAATGTTAAACCTGTATCCATAAAACAGGCTTGTTCCTTTTTTTTGTATATATATTATTAGCATCATTATACTCCATAATAAACATCGCATAACGAAAGCGCCATAAACAGGAATATTTAGAAAACGGCTACATTTAGATACGGTTACGCAAACAAAGTCGTTACATTTAGATACACTTTGTAGTGAAACGTTAAAAATTACAAAAAAATTAAATTGGTACAATACGTACTTTTTTTCTGCCTAAGTTTTCGATTGTGGTTATGTATTTTTTAAATGTCAAAAACTGCTATTTCCGTTGTTTTGGCTTTATTTTTGATGATATACTGAATATTTGACCAATTGCCTACAATTAATTCCTTTAGCAATTCGCTCAATTGGAATTAGCGGCTATCCTTAGAGATTGTGGTGTAATTGGATTCAATAAATTAAACCGAACTAAATGGCTTGCACATAAGAAATAATGATAATAAGGTGTCCAAACAACAACGAACTGGCGAATGAAGCCATAGAAGTTGTTTGTGCTATATAATATCAAATCTCAAATTGACTAATTAGTGATGGAATGAGATTGATAGAAGTTAATTGCATAGACCGCAGAATCCTTAAATCAAAGTTCGTGCAGTTCTTTTTTGGATAAATTCAAATGGTTAACTATAGTCGATGGAGCTAACGATGTGATGTGTATAATATTCGATTAGAAAGAAAACAAAATATTTCTGTTTATAATTTCAATAACTTTCAATTTTATTTCTAATAATATAATATATTTTTATACATTTGCTATTTATTTACAATATATTTTTTTTTTTATTTTCTTTCAAGATAAATCAAGTGAAATATTTTAGTTACCTAAATCAAATTCTAAAAATTAGCTTACAAAAGATTATTTTAAATAAAAAATCATATTTTCGACATTATTGCTTCTTCGTTTGGTTATTGGGTATTTACCGTATTTGTGTTTAAAAGCTTACACAGTATTCTAAAATATCTAAAAACATATTCAATTAATTGCATTTTTGATTTTAAAAAATTTTATTTTAAATTAAAAAACATAATAATAAATGCTTAACACTGTAAGTCAGTCTTAATTTATTTCTATGTAAAAATTTAATATTTAAACATCTTTAACGATACATTTCATGCAAGTTTATTTTTAATATTAAACAATTATTATTTTCTTTTATCATTTAAGCTAACCGACACATTTATTTGTTATTTTCTAACATTAACTAAACTTATGTTCTGTTTAAAACTTAACCGTGATTTTATTTAGATATTTTGCCAGGCAATTTAATTATTCCTAAGTAGATTTTTGATGACAAATTTTATCTCGCCAATACGTTTCGTTCTATATCCAGCTATTTTCATATTAATGTATTAAATATCTCATAAAATGTAACAAAGTAAATTTTTCAAACAATCCAAAAAATTAACAATTCATGTAAGAATATACATAGAGTATATCCAAATCCGTTACGAATCGTAAACATCCATTGCGATTTGCGCTTCCATTCAAAAGTTTATAAGAACAACAGAAATTAAAACATTAGTCAAGACGAGAGAAAAAGCTGTACAGACACATAACAAAAATTATATGTATATCCTTAATTAAAATATAAAAATGTATTGTAGTACGAAACAAAACGGACGTATAACAAAACTAATATTTCATCAGATAAATATTTCGAAATTATATTTTACGTATAAGTGTATATTTTACTACTGATGCATCGAAGATCGTTTCTCATAAAAATTAGTGTTCTGCAGTTGAAATGAATTATGAAACTAACAATAAATTACTACCCAAATTGAATACAATGCTCATTTTAAAAAATTCCTGATTGACTTGACAAACGAACATATATAACAAGCATAGCTAAATGAACGTTAGCCTGGTTTAATACAATAAATGATCCATAACACAGAACGTCTCTAGAAAATATCAACAATCTGAACGCAATTGTTTATATATTGTTTAAATAACTAATAACTGCAACCTATGACGCATATATGCATTACGGTTATATTTAGTAGATAGAATTTTCATTTTCTATAATTGAAAAAAACTTTCAAATGTTTATATTTATTGTTAAAAATTTATCTTCAGGAAACGTATACGATGTACATAATGATAACAAAATCATTAGACCAATTAATTTGTATCTTAATATTAAATTTTATACATAGTATGCTGTTTGTCCGTAACTATTATTTTTTGACCAGCATGGTAGAACACACTGTAAAGTATTTCTAAATGCTTCTCGAAAATCACGATTGAAATATGCATAAATTAACGGATTTAAAGTTGAATTAAAATATCCAATCCAAAATAATGTTGCAACGACAATGCTGGGAGAAGGACAGGTTTTTTCTCCACATAGTGATGTTGTGACATACCTACAAAAAATACAGTTATTATGTTGACATACAGAAAATAAAAATTACGTTTAAAACAATTATTTTACCAAAGAAAAAATGGTAACCAACATAGAAGAAATACTCCCATGATTATTCCTAAAGTTCTAGCTGCTTTGTGTTCTGCTCGCCAACCTTTTTGTGGCCGCATTGAAGCACCACCTTAACAAAAAATAAAATATTTAGTTTCAATTTCAATAGAATTTTTAACTTTATTTTTACTTGCAGCACTCAGGGATCTTCTACCCCGTTCTGTAATTGTACCATAGCTCCCACCATTTCCGTTTGAATCTTGTGAAAAATTGATCACATTTATATCATATGTCACTACTGAAGGTTGTCTAATTTTTATGTTATCAATACTATCATCAAAATCAACATCCCCTCCAATTTGAAATCCAATTCCACCTCGTCGTCTCCCAGAATAGCCACGTTGATTTACATTATTCAAAATTTTTTTGTCTTCAAGATTGCACTCGTTATAATTTTTGACTTGCAATGAATCCATTTTTATGCTATTATTATTATTACATTCATTAGTTTTATTATTCAGTAATATTTTAGGTGATGTAATTATATCTAATGACACTGTAGATGCATCGCTAAACATTTGTGGTGTATTATTTGTTGACGTCAATGAATTTATTTCTCTTATGTTAAAATTATCACGATTAGAATTAATATTATTCTGATTAAACCGTTTTATGTTATGACTAACAGATGGTGTATATGGTGGAGACAGTAAAAAATTTTTTGTTATTTTAATTTTATTTGTTCTATTCAAATTATCAGCGTCATCTAAGTCATGTTCATCATTTGTATCATTACCATCATCGTGATCATCAATAATTTTATCACTGCAGCTATCTATTATAATATTGCTATAAACACAATCATTGCTATTATTTACATTAGAACTAGGATTATTACTATTGTTTGGTATTAAAACCGCATCACTACTTTTTGATAATTTTCGTTTATTCGTGACAGTGAAGATATTATTACTGTTTGTTAAAAACGAATTATCATTACCACTATCGGTTATATCAATAAGATTTATATCACCATCATTATCGTTATCCAATAAATACAACGAATTATTCTTGAAAATTTTATTACAATCTAAACTTTGTGCTTTCACCGTATTGTTTATTATTTTATTATTATCAATTTCAAATTCTAAATTTATTAATTCATTATCTTCGTTTAAATTTGACACCGAAGGATTTAAATTCATAACACTTTTAATTAAATCAGGTGTTGTGGGATCGACTATATTTTCGTCTAGCAATAAAACATCTTTATAGATAAAATCACTATCAAGATCATCATAGAATTCAATATCTTTATCTAAACTAATATAATCGTTGCTTTTAGATGACGGTCCATATGATGAAACATCGTTTTGAGTATCATTGTCATTGGTGCTGCCACCCATTACACCACAACTAAAAAATTTACGTTTTTTACTCGAAGTTCGATTAACTATCTTACTATTTGAATCACATTTTATGTTCTTATTACAACTATTTTTTATGTTATTACTACAATTTATATTAACTGATTGCTTTAGATTATTATTTAAATAATTAAAATTATTTTTATTTATTCTTTCGGAATTTTCCAAATTATTTTTGATTGTAAAAAAATCGGGTTCACTTAGCGCACCCAATGGAAGTTTTATGTAATTATAAGATGTGTTATCATCGATACTATTCGTTTTCCATCCTTTTTTTATAATTTCCTTTTTATTTATATCAAAAATACTATAATCATTAATATTTTTACTATAGTTTGAGCTACATGCTCCCCCACCATTTAAACTTATTGATAAATATTCGAAGGGTTGTTTGATTAAATTTGTTTTATCGAAAAATGGTTGAAGAAAATTTAAGTTGGATATATTTTGGGATTTTGCTTTATTTGAATAACTTTGGTTTATGTTATTTATGTTGGAATTCGTTGGTGATATAGCAGAAAGAATATTATCGTTGTCATTATCAGTTGAACACCGTAAATATTTTTCAAAATAATAACCAATTGTTGGTGCACTTTCGGTATGGGCGACTTTTTCTGTATCATATTGTTGATCTAAATCACGAAGATCAATACTACTTCGCGATAATCGACGTGGTGGTGAAAATGGCACGGTAAGTTCATCATCTTTTCCAATATCGTGTTGTTTATTTATTGTAAAATTTGGACCAACTTTTATCTGAAATGAAAGAATTAATTAATCAAAACGATCTGACGATCTCTCAAGAACTTATTATAAACTTTCTAAATAATGTAAAATGATAAAGGATCATTGCGTTATAGTATATTACATACCTAGAGCTGTAAATAGCATTTTACATGCGAGGGAAAATATTGCGACAGAGACGCGTAGCGGCGAGTGCAGTACTTTCACAAGCATTGTAAATTGTTTACAGCTCGAGTTTTGTTATATACTTTATCTCCGACTTTGTTATAATGTAGAAACGTGTATAATTACTTAAAAAAATGAACTACTAATTATAAATTAAATGCAAACAATTTACAAATTGTAGTAGGCTTTGCATTATTCTGTGTCAAAATGAATTGAAGTATTTAAATTACATTTGATTTAAGATTTAAAAATGTATAAAAAGGATTTCTGACTCCAACTTGTCCAGAATTAGAATTAGTTTTAAACAATTGTGAGTTCACATTTAATCAACGAGCGTATAACAAAGTTTTGGTAGTCCAAAGTATGGCTCTCCTGTAAGCCCATCTTTTGCTAACATTAGATCCATTCTCCATTAGATTTTTTTTCTCGTCTTTTTTATTTTGTGAAATAGAAGATATGAATGTCATATAAGTGCGAAAGGAAAAAAAATGAAGATTTTTTATTTATTCCATGTATTTATTTTACTTTCCCTGACTTTTTTTTTAAAAGAAATAGTATATTTTCCCACAAGAGATGAAAAAACTGTTTTTTCGTGAGTAAACATTTGTGTACGAGACGCGCTAGCGTCGAGTGAGACATGCTTACGAACGAAAAACGTTTTTATCTTGCGTAGGAAATGCAATTTTTTCTATGACAGAATATATATAATCGATATTTACTATAAATTATAAAATTAAAAATCGACAACATCACATTAAAAATTCATTTTCTATTTTTTCATGGTTGCGTTGGTTAAAAAACTTTGTAAAATTATATGAGAAAACATAGCAACTACTATTTGTTATTCTTTTTACACTTAAGTGGTAGAAAAACCCATTTTCACAGGGCATTAAACGTGATGAAAATAGACTTTTCATTTGCTATCATAGAAAAAAGTGATATACTATAAAAAAGTGTTCTACTATAGAAAAAGTCTATAGAACAAGACTTTTTTATGGAAAAAGACGACTTTTATATATATAGTATATTTAAAATTATTATGCAGTCTATGTTGGATACGACATTGTTAAAAATATATAATAAAATTAGATATTTATTAAAAATAATGGTGAATGTCACAATTCCAATCCTATAAAATATTTTTTCCATGAATAATTCTGATATTCGTCTTACTCTCTCTTTAGAAAATTAATCATGGTTTCTCGTTCTATTTTTGTTAGAAAAAAAGATGAAAAAGACTAATGGAGAGTCTGCTATTATGAAATATGCTGGAGAAACTTGTTAAAAGAAATGACCTTTGAATCACTATTTGTTTTAGATATGTGGATGACATTCTAACTGCTTGTCCCTCAAACAAAATACAAGATTTCCTAAATAAATTTAATAATTTTAACAAAAATATGCTGCTGAAATTGATTGCTGCCACCGTTTTTAGATCTTATCATACATCGTCAAAGCAATGGAAAACTAATTACTGATTGATTTCATAGAAAAACATAGTCAGGTAGATATTTGCACTTTGATTCATGGCTACCTCTATCTTATAAGAATAACACCGTTACCTTAATGGTTCAAAAAATTTTGAGCTTATCTGATCCAAAAGTCAATAACAAAAATTTTAAACTCATTGCATACGTAAACTAGAAAATGAACAAATTTACGGTAATGAAAAACCAGTCTTGTAAAAATCAACATTAAAGAACAACAACAAAATTTAGATGACAATACCTTATGTCAAAAGTCTTTTCGAACAAATAAAATGCTCATTGGAAAACTTTAACTTCGAAGTTGTCGGAACAGCTAATAATAGTTTACATAAACTATTTTTTAAAAATCTAAAGATATAATAACAATGAATATTGAATCTAGAGATGGCAAACCGGTTTTCGGTTAACCGGTTAACCGGGGAATTTTTGAAAAATTTTACTACTCGAATAAAACGGGCAATCAACTCAGTTAACCGGGTGCTCAATATTATTCATAAATAATAAAATTTAATAACTACTATTTATGAAGTTTTGGGTTCAAAAACCATCTAATCTATTTTTAATTTTAAAGCTTGGAATCAGACTTCATTATTTTTTTTTGTTATACATTAAGTTAATTATTTGCTCTTGCTCACAAAAAGTCTAATTTAAATTAAATTCTATTCAAAAAGTTCAGTTTATAATGATTTGAATTATGATTCTGTATTAATCCTAAAACCCCCACACTAATTAAATTTTCACTTTGGTTTCATAAAACTATTTGTGCATTTTCTTAATGTTCATTGGTTTTTTATACCGCAAAAGCTAAGAGCAAACAATTATTATTTAAGTTATCTGGAGGAAAAGCAAAACTGTACTATCGATTTAAAATAATAAATAATGCTATAAAGAAAACAAAAATGCTATAAAGAAAACAAAGCCATCAAAAGCTATTGGACCGGACGGCATCTCAGCCATCATGCTAAAACACATTGGACCCAAAGGATTGAACTTTCTCACTACTACACTCAACACATCGCTAAATACTCTTCAGATACCAAACATCTGGAAAACAACTAGAATAAGTCCCATCTTGCAGCCTGGAAAACCTGAAGAGAAGGGAGAATCTTACAGACCGATCTCCATTCTTTCGTCGGTTGCAAAACTGATTGAAGCGCTTCTGTTATCTTGATTATCTAAATCTTGCAATTTGGCGCCCCCCACATGGCTTTAGAAAAGCACATAGTACAACCACCGCTCTTCACAAGATACAAGACCAAATCAGTGATGGATTAAACCAAAAACAACTTTGTGCCAGAACAACATTAGTTGCGCTCGACCTATCAAAAGCGTTCGATACAGTGTCGAACGCTGAACTATTAAATGATAAATTTAACACCAATCTACCAGGTTTAATAAAGTGCTGGTTGAGCAACTATCTAAGAGGCCGACCAACATACGTTGAGTTCCGTTACTCCAAATCTAAGATGAGTGCTCAAACAAGGAGCTCCACAAGGTGGAGTTCCCTCACCTTCATTATTCAATCTCTACCTAAGAATCTTACCTACACCACCAGAAGTAATAACCATCACGTCATATGCAGACGAATACACGGTGCTTGCAACAGGGAACAACCTGAAATAACCACTAATGCTCTGAACACCTACCTTAACATCCTAAACGAATGGTTTAAAACCAGAAAACTAATACTTTCCACCGAAAAGTACACATCTACACTTTTCACCACATGGAAGAAGGATACAACACTCAACATCTCCTACAATACAACACTCAACATCTTTAATTCTTTTGTAGCATTGACAACGTGCTTATTCCCACGGTAAAAAATCCGAGACTGTTGGGGGGCACATTCGACCCACTACTTAAATTCAATGCGCATGCTCAATAGGTGAACGCAAGATTGAAAAATAGAAACACTGCTCTGAGAGCACTGGCTGGCAGTTCATGGGGGAAAGATAAAGAAACAATTATAACAACATACAAAGCAATAAGAAGACCTATTTTGAATTATGCTGCACCCAAATGGACACCTCAAGTCACTGACACCCACTGGAATAAGTTACAAGTAACACAAAACGCAGCCGAGATCACCTGCACCAGGAATGTAACATATTGCCGGTCCGTCAACACAATGAAATGCTTACCAAACAGTATCTATGGGCCTATCACAAAGAGCAACATCCCTGCAATGACACCCTATCCACAACCACACCACCCAGAGACATAAGGCGAACTGCGAAATGCTTCTTAAGTGATGTCAGAGGCAGCGAAATAATGGATAACATTGACGAGTTTGCATATAAAACGGGCTTAAAAACGCTACACCCGAGGGTTGTTGAGGACACATTAAAGAACTACGCTCCAAATCGAGGTCGCTGCGGAAGAGGTCAAACTACCGGGCAGCACCAGATCCACTCTAGCGCAGTTATGTTCCGGTTGGTCACACATCTTAAATAATTACATGAGCCGAATTAACCACAACATTGTTGACAAGTGTCCCATATGTGAGGGAACGCCACATGATGCAGACCACCTATTTAATTGTCCAGGAAAGCCAACCAACTTGACGAAAGAAGATTTGTGGTACCGCCCGAGAGCAGTAGCAGAGTTCCTGAATCTGGACATGGAGCCGGAGGAGTAGCACCGCACCGTCACTACAACAACAACAACAACGATTTAAAATATAACATTAGTTCAACAAAAACATTGCAAAAATATCATTAAATATAATATATCATATTATTCACTTAAACCTCTTTATATTATTGCATTATTTTTTTAATCTATTATATTACGTACATAATAAACATAAAACTGTTTCCACTATAATGTAACAATTTTTCATTATAATTTTCCAATAAAATAATCTTTGTTTACTGTATTTTGTTGGGCCAATCGAAACAACTTTTTAATCATTTGTATTCTTCGAACGCTATATTTCATTATATTTATAAACCAACCTGACAACACAATTTAACATTTTCCATCAATCAACAAACAATATGGTATAAAATACAAATTACCATATTCATTAATTTTAATATACTCAAAATTTAGAATAATTTTTGTATCTAAAACCTAATCTGTTTACCATTTTTATTGATTATCAAAAATTACCATAATCGAAGTAACTTTTTGGGTATATTATGCCAGGCAAAATAATTAAAATAATTAGTTACCTCTATATCACTGACAGAGCTTTGACTATTTTTTCGTAATTGTTGTAATGTTAAACTAAGATCACAATCACTTGGATGTAAATAATTCATATGGTGAGAATGATGTGCACTATGTGATGTATGAGCGAGGTGAACACTATTTAGAAGAATATTAGAGCTGGTTCTACTTAATGCTTTTCTTTGTCGCACCGCTTCTCTGTAATCAAAAAAAATAAATGTTCTTAATTTTAATTTAACAATGTATATATAATTGAGCTAGAAACTTTATGATGTACGAAGAGTCAAGAAAATACTCTAGGCATTGTTCACAGCCTTCTCTAAATTTCGAACAACGATCTTTATTTGAATCTATACACGACATTCAAATTCATTATAGTTATTGTATCCTGTGCAGAGCAAAACACTTGTTAATTAAGTAACTTGAATTTAAAAGCATCAATAGATACAACGAACTTTTTCATAGGAACAAATGTCACGGAGTGTGAACATTTACGATATTATGACATGTTAACGCAGTTGTTTAGCCCAAAATGAACCATGCTGTATGAATGATATCCCTTTTTAATTAAATTAAGTTTATCATATATTAAAAGTTTTTTGCAATAAATTTCCTTCAAACTGTTATTAATATAAAACTATGCCATTATCGATTATTATTTTTTATGATTGTTGATTTTCCAATTAAAGAAAGGAAAATATGGTTTATGGTCGTGATGTGTTCAAACTTGTCGTGTTTGAATTTTTCTTTGTTTATGTGTAAAAAATCTATATCGAACAAATTTCTTTTTATTATCAGCTTTTTAATACAAAATATTAAGGAATTCATAGAAATTCGGTTGAAAGCAACTTAATAGACATATCATCCATCTGATATATTTGTAAGATATAAAAGTTTACGGCTACAAAAGAATTAAAGTAATCGTATTGTTTTAGGTCAAATATGAAGGACGACATAATTTTATATAACCTTGATAATACTAAAATCTTCGTATAATACTAAACTCTTAAACCAAGCATAATAGCGATATGATAACACTCCTTTTTCTCATCGATAAGCATAAACGTATTGCATTTAAAACTGGATACCAATATCAGTTTGGGGGAATTTGTTCAATTTATAATTACGATTCATTGAAATATTTATGTTGAATAAAATCTAAAATTGTTTCAGCAATTGATAAAAACCGTCTCATATCACATGACTACTATTCCTGGATAAATTTATTCTTCGTTCTGACAATTCTATAACTTCTTGACTATTAATTTTTATATAAATCTCGAGAAGAAATCACATAAATTAGGGTCAAGAAATGGTTATTTGATTAAGGATATAGAAAAACTTGAAACAAAATGAACCGTTATTTGTTGAATGTCGTTGACCGATTATCCGATCGATATATGTATATATATATATATATATATATATATATATATATATATATATATATATATATATATATATATATAAATATATATATATATATATATATATATATATATATATATATATATATATATATATATATATATATATATATATATATATATATATATATATATATAAATTATAATTAATATATATATATATATATATATATATATATATATATATATATATATATATATATATATATATATATATATATATATATATATATATATATAAATTATATAATAAATATATATATATATATATATATATATATATAAATTATAATTTATAAATAAATATTAATTTCCAGTTATATAGTTTTTATATTTTTTTTAAAGTAATATGTTTATTTTAGTCACTCCCCAACAAAAATAAAAAGTGTTTAGTATAACCATCGCATTTTACGTTATATTTTCTATAAAAAACGAATTTTTTATTAATAAATTAGTTTATTTGTAGCAGTAAAACTCATTTATCCATTAATTAAATATACGTTTGTTATAGAAAATTGAACGTAGAATACGATGGTTATACTAACCGCGCTTTATTTTTATTATGCAGTGACTAAAAATCGATATTAACATTTTATTGGTTTATAACAATAGGAATTTGTTAATCATTTTTATAGATACAGTTTTTTGTACAGTTTATATTTACAGTTTTTTTTTAAGTCCATCTTTTCACTTTAAAATTAAACAGAAAAAAGTGTCTATCTCTTCCAGAACAGAAGTTATATGAATCTTTGAAAATAAGTCTTCGAACCACATAAAGCATAATAAGTCTTCAAGCAAAACAAAAGGCTTGATATGGAATGATCAACACTTCATAAATAAATTTTAATTATTTAACTGCAGTAAAATATGAAATCTTATTGAAAATTTTTTGCCTAAGTTTTATTTTAATTTAAACCAATTAAATTCTCTACAGTGTAATGACATCATGCAATTTCACCAATAAAATTTGAATTATACTAATAACAAATATTTATACGTCTGGCCTACTGGGATATTAAAAATTATCAGTTGTAATTTCCTAAGGGCGGTGATAATTCGAAATAAAATAATTTTTTTCCAAAAATTTCGAAAGCAAGTAAATATTTGTTATTAGTATAATTCAAATGTTATTGGTGAAATTGAATGATGTTTTTACACTTTAGAGAATTTCATTGGTTTAAATTAAAATAAAACAAAGGCAAAAAATTTTCAATCGAATTTTGAAATAATTAACTGATATCACAGTAGGCCATAATTCATAAAAAATATATACATAAACTAAAAATGGCAAAAAATTTTCTAAACGAAATCCCCTCGTTCGTTGATAAATTCTCATAATTTTTTGAAAAATTCTTCAAGCAAGTGGTATTGATAAAAGCCCTCGGCCTACGGCCTCGTGCTGATCAATATACTTTCTTTAGAAATTTTTGGCAAAAAATTATTTCGAATTATCACCGCCCTTGGGGAATTATAACTGATTATTTTATAAAATATTTAGAGTTGAGTTTACAGAAAATCCTAAGGAAATTTTTGAAATATTTTCTATTATCTTTATTGGTCTCGCCGATGTGGCAAGAATATGAACAGGAAACTCTCCTTATGGTGCCTTCTACCAACTAACATAATAGTAAAATGTTATCTAATTTTGCTTTCTAATTCCGACCACATTAAAAAATAGATCAACTAGGTATTGAAAACTGGATTATTTCAATAATAGTACATTATGATGCTAGGACGTAAAGCTAAAGATTTTGGACGTATGTGGAGTTTGCAAATCGATGCGCTAGCCGAGATATGCACCCACATTAAGCCCAAAATAGCTTACGTCCGTGCATCAATACTATTTTTTATTCGCCGCTAGCAGGATAATTTTTAAAAAAATGTTTATTCTAGATTAAAATTATAAATTTGCATAAATTTTGAAATAAAAATATGAGGAACAAGCTACCTTTGACAAAATATTTGTTATTTTTTCCAAATCATTGTATAACTATGACAACAAATGATAACAACTATTTTAATTGGATTATGAAATTTTGAATTTAAGGGTTGCTTTGATAAAAATTTCTATTTTTTATAGAATTTAAACAAATACAAATGTTTTTACTTTTTTGGACGTAGCTATAACAACAAAATATATGGTTTAAAAGTGACACTTTAAGGCCGCAAATCACAGTAATAAAGCAACACTTTAATATGTAGGCGAATAAAAAAGTATTTTATAGCATCAGTTTATTATTCGATGTTCATTCAAATTTTTGATTTTTGTTCACTAAATTTTAATTAAACAATACATATGGTTTGTTAATATGGTTTCGAAATAATTACAAAAATTTCATCCATTCCACTTGACAAAGACTGTCGTTGCGGTTGCGGTGAAAACGTCACTAATGACGTCATAATTTTCGCTCACGTCAAGCTCACAACGACCAATTTTAAAAGGTAGGTCCACACTCACTTCAGTTGATAAGTTCAGCGCCATTTTTAAGATATAAAGATGTCGAAAACAAATGTCAATTTGTATGACGCAGAAAGTGATATTCTAGTGGAAGCAAAATTATTTAAATGTCAATCTCTATTAATACAATACTCAATCAAATCAAAATCAATCAAGTCAATCTCTATTAATACAATATACTTATATCTCTATCAATACTCATACAATGAGTAAAAGTTTTTTATTGTGCGTGTACCATATTTATTAAAGTTTATTGTTAAGACTAGCCAATTGTAACCTAACCTCTTATAGCTTTTATTCTATTTGTTCAAACTGGCCATTTGTATTTTTTACGTCAACGCCAAAAATAATCACATAATTCATTCCACTTGATTATACAACTGTAACGCTCAGAAGGAAGTGGAACGGAAAAACAGAGGTCATGAGCGTGATTGTTTTGAGTGCTTAGTGGAACGCACCCCTAATAGCTTGAATTTGTATGGATTCTGATGTAGTTGATGCGGTTTTTATAGAACGGAAAAAAATAATTCAAAAATTGAAAATGCTTTGTATTAGGTAATTGTTGTATTAAGTGTTATGGTCTAAGCCTTTTTGAAACATGTATAAGGTTGTATAACCTTTTTTAATTTGAAACTAATTTCATTGCTAAACCATGACTAGATTTTAACAACCACTGGTCAAAATACAAGTTAAATAAAAACATGTAAGAAAACCAACTAAGAAACATTATCAACAACAACAAAAACACATATAATATATGTATATTCGCTATTTTTAAACAATATATTAAGAAAAAACGTTTCTACCATTTACTGCTTCCGTCGTGAAATAAAACAGGCTTCGTGCCTGATATATATATATATATATATATATATATATATATATATATATATATATATATATATATATATATATATATATATATATACATATACATATATATATATATATATATATATATATATATATATATATATATATATATATATATATATATATATATATATATATATATATATATCTTTCTTTACTATATATATAAAAATCACGTGTCACGATGTTTGTCCGCGATGAACTCCGCAACAACGTAACCAATCTTAATGAAATTTTGTACAATGTGTGTATGATGGTTCAGCATGAGAGATAGGATAGTTATTATCTTGATTAAATTCGTAATAATTTTTTAATTGCGAATCAAATGTTAAATATGGATGGTTCATATGCCAACTTTCAGATGGCAGCATAAATAAATTTATTAAATTGATAGTAACCTTCAAGTTCGTATAAGGCCATTATTAGACTATCAAATATGTTTTAGTAAAGAAAGTTTTGTTTTATTTGATAATAAACGAAAAGCATATTATGCTAAGTCAAATATGTTACCAAAGATTATTAATAATTTTGTGGAGGTTATATATTAATTATAGAAGTGTTAGAAAATATCGAAACCTGTAAAAAAACTATTTTTATAAAGTTTGAATAAAAATAAGAGTACAAATTAAAGAAAACAATAATTTAAATTTATTTATTTTTTTTTTAATTATTCATTGATCTTCAATATTAATTTACAAAAGTCAATATCAAATTGAAAAATGTTCTTATTTGTATTGCTTATTAAAATAGAACGATTAGAGGATAAAAAATTGTCATCAAAACTGGATGAAAAACTAGGTAGCGTAGTTTATTTTACAACCTTTACACTCTCCAATTTCATATCATATTTTTTTTATTGACCAATATATTTGATAGTGTGATATACGCCTCATAACTTGGGTTAGCCAATAGAAGTTAAAGAAGAAGTTAAAGTAAAGATAAAGTTTTGCAAATGCACTACGATGTGCTTTTTCCCAATTGTCGTGTATTATTTTTTCATTGGGTACTGGTGATAATTATTTTAATTGTTTTTTTTTATATATCGGTTTATGCGCGTAGTTTGCTTTGATGTTTTTTTCGTTGAACATAATTTTATGAAATTGAAAAACAAATGTAAAATCTGACAAACAATAACATGACGAAATTATACATATTGGAATTTGACACATGATGTTATAAATTTTAAATTTCCGAAACACCTTACTGAGTCCACTCTTAAAAATAAAATTTCTTTATTATTATTCCTAATTATTTTTTATTTTATATAATTGAATATATTTCGGGTTATTTGCAACCCATCATCAACAAACAAAGTTTAAAAGTGGTTAGTAAATAAATTAAATAAATATGAATTTATGTTGCCTTTGTCGATATCAATTGCGTTTATGTTCTTATGAATGTAAAGGGATTCAAAAGCATCCGATTTATTGCTGTCGTGCGCCTGTCTTAATTGAAAAATTTAAATAATAATTTTATTTTCCAAAACATGTTTTCCTATTGGGGCTTTATTTGGTTGGTTTGTTTTAATGCATCCAGAATGTTCCTTAAAGCGTTTCTTCAAACACCTGAGCGTCAGCTCATATAATGTTTTTATAGTAATCACAACAAGATAGTTCATAAACACCGACTTTATCATGTGTTTTATTCTTTAGTTGATCCTAACTTATGTTTCAACGTCATGATGTAACAAATTTTCTCATCTACCCCCAATATGTTGTTGGTGTGCAATTGTATGTAATATATTTTCCTAAAAATAAGTGATGATAGATAGTTGATATTACCGATTATATCGATTTAAAGTTAAAAATTACGAAATTGGAGTACAAATACTATAAAAAGAAACATAGCTCATCAAACACGGATGGCAATCATGATGAACAAACTAATTAAAAATGGTGTTGCTTAGCTGGCAACACGTATGCAATAGTAATTTGCAAACGCTAACTATGCATTAATGAATTAAAGAATTCATTAACGAATTTAATATATACTCCAGCAGGAAGATTTGTAAAATTTAACATTTTTGATCTATGGGTGACGACAACCCCGCGTACTTAGGTCTCTGCTATTTGCATATGAGTTAGTTTGAGATATCGTATACCACTGGCAATAGCAGTGAGATATCACTAGCTAAAGTGATATCTTTGGGATGTTGGCGGATGAACTTTTTTCAATCATCGATAGCACCCTTAGTCTTAGTTATAGAATATTCTTTGATGATGACACACTATTTTTTTTAAATAAAGTGTGTTGAGTAGCACGAATTACAATGTGTGCAACAACAACACATAACAACCTTTGAAGAATAAGGTCCCACAACAACATACTTTCTAAGGTGTTGATGGACGCAAATTTTTTATTTTTTTATATTCTTTTAAAGAATGAACTTTTTCGTTTGCTCGAAGAAATGAGCTTCCATATAACTATTAAATATGCCGGGTTTAATTCTTGAGCAAAATCATATTTTACATGATCTTGGTATATGCTTCCAGCACTATAAGGATAATTGGTAACCCAATTTAGCTTTGTTTCTACAAATTTGAAAAAAAAAAAAGTATTTTATTTTTATTCCCTCCATTTTATCATGAAATATTGCCCTATGTCGTTTATTATTATGTGAAAGGATTTGTTATTTAGTTTTCCATTCTTTAAAAAGAATATAGAGACCAAAAGATAAGAAATTTGCGTCCATCATCTTAAAAAACATGATGCTGTGGATCCTAGGTCTTAAAGGGTTTTATGTGTTGTTATGACACATATAGCACAATTAAATAGCACAATTATAAAATAGCACAATTTTTTTTGAAATTTTAGATGAAAAAGATGATGAACAATGCCATTGAAGTTACAATTTTGAATGGAAAATTTAAAGGGGAAGATGTACTTGCCACGCATTTCAATGATCCCCACAGATAAGGCATTTAAATTCAAACGTTTAGTTTCCAGTGCGACTCGCTTTTGTAATGACCATCAACAAAGCACATGGACGATAGCTGCAAGGATGTGGACTGGGTAGATTTGGAGAATCTGTACTTCTCAGACGGACAACTGTATGTAGCCAGCTAAGGTCGGAATACCTTCTGA
This sequence comes from Diogma glabrata, assembly GCA_963693315.1. Taxonomy (NCBI): domain Eukaryota; kingdom Metazoa; phylum Arthropoda; class Insecta; order Diptera; family Cylindrotomidae; genus Diogma; species Diogma glabrata. The sequence goes on along the minus strand of OY856188.1, from coordinate 215,809,271 downwards.
TTTATTCGTGTACGTATCTAGACGGAAAAACACAAAATATAATGTGTGCCAACAAGGACACGAATAAATAAATAGAATTAAAACGACATTTTGAAATGTTTTCCTTATTAAAATAAATAATTGTTGCAATAAAAATGATACAATGTAAATTGAATGTTTGGTACGTTCAATTTGACTGAAACAACTGAAAAAACAACAACAATTGTATTAAATTTTTCGTTGTTTCAAATGCTTCAGTCAAATCGAACACGGCTGTTATCAAAACGAGTTTTCTTTAATTTTCTTTCTTATGAGATACCGAAAATATGCGACAGGTATAATGTTAAATAAACAAAAGTTTTACACTATTTGGTGTAAAATACTCCATTAGAAAATGATTTCGTAATTTTTTTAGATTTTTTGGCCAAACCCTTTGCCGTCGGTGACGGTCACAAATTTGAATTTTTTTCGTGAACGACAAACGTCTTTATTTTGTAGGCAGTTTAACGCGTATACAAATTTTTTAGAAATATTTTAGTTCGTTAGAAGTTTTTCCGTAGAATAAGATAAAAATGTTAAAAAAAAATTTTGAGGGCAGTTTTCTCCCTTATTTTGAGGTTTTAAAGTTTAAAATCATTTTTTCGGATTGTATGACACAAAAAAAATTTTAATATTAAAAACAGAGAGTGTGCTTAAAACCACACGGCAGAAGTGAAAACTTCATTGGCAATCGCAATCAATTGATATCGTATTAGTAGTATTTGGATCGTATTAGTAGAATAAATGAGAAACAAGTCAGAACGATAAACTGCTAACTATACACACACTAACCTCACAATGTAAACCAAATAATTGTCAAAATAGCACTCATATGCCAATAGCAGGGACTAAAGTACGCGTGGTTGTCACACCCATAGATCAACAAGTTTAAATTTTACAAATCTTTCTGCGGAAAGCTAAGCAAATTCATTGGTATTAATGCGCATTGTTGCCGTTTGCAAATCATTATCGGCTAAGTGCAACCATTTTTAATTATTTTATTTATCATGATTGCCATCCATGTTTAATCATACATAAGCTATGCTTCTTTGTATAGAATTTATGCGATTTCCATCTCGTAATTTTGTGAGTTTTAAATCGATATAATCGATTTTATCAAGAATCAAGTTACAAGTATTAAGTCTTCACTTAATTTTAGAAACATGTAATACATACAATTCTTAACCGACAACAAATTTAGTGAAGATGATAAAATTCCAATACATATAGACTAAGAGCCCGCGACGGCCAGACCTTCGTTATTTTATAAAAGCTGAAAGTTTCTCTGCGCATACCCTCTACTCAGGTAGGAACGATAAGCGACATATGAAGTTTGGATCATGATGGCTTTGGCAGGGAGCAGGTAACAAAGGGGCCTCCAAAGTTTCATAAAAGTATGAAAAGTAATTTTTTTATATATTCTTCGGGATAGTATTAGAAGTCACGTCACCCATTGCCAGACACTTACTATCGTGGCTACCCCCTGCCAGACACCCTTTAACTTTATCAACTTGTTAAAGTTTAAGGGTGTCTGGCAGGTGGTTACCACGATAGTAAGTGTCTGGCAATGGGTGACGTGACTTCTAATACTATCCCGAAGAATATATAAAAAAATTACATTTTATACTTACATGAAACTATGGAGGCCCCTTTGTTACCTGCTCCCGGCCAAATCCACCATGATCCAAACTTCATATGTCGCTAATTGTTCCTACCCTAATATAATTTTGATATACAAATGTAATTGTTTCAGCCTTCAGGTTATTCTATCTTTCTTACGTTATTTTATTTTTTTTTATGTTCAACAAAAAACATTAATCAAAGCAAACTACCGTTTAAAACGATAGTTAAATAAAAAGCAAAAATTAAGCGTACACAACAACTTCATAATTGTCATGATGATTAGTGTATTAATGCACAAAGGATAAACAGCCATACATACTTTCAATTTTATATACATAAATTCAATATTTATTTAGCATGATGACTCAAATGCAAATTGCAAAAGACAGTAGCAATATAACTGCGTTATAGATCAATTTTTTAAAATTCGTATAAAGAAATTTTTATTATTTTTATGAATTCATGAATAAAAAAAAATAATTTTAAAATGTATTTAATAAAAATTAAAAAAAAAACAATAAAAAAATATGTACATTACCAGTAGTTGAACTCACAACCTACGGCATATCAGTCGAGCACGATATCCACAACGCAATTTGAAACGTTAAGAAATGATAGATTGATAAAATAAAACTTTACTGAAAAACTAAACGCTACTTTGATTTTCGTTGTCTATGATTTAATTTAAAAGAGTTGTAAAAATTATGAATATAGTTTGAATCCGTTTGTTTGTTCAAAGAGTTAGAGCTTTTTTTAATGTGTAGCATTTCCAACATTTATAACTTCTTAAAATTATTTTCCTTTTCTAAAATTCTAACATTGTCCATTGTTAGATGTTTAGCTGATCTTAAATGCATTGATGAAGCGCTAACATCACTATCGTTATTTAGTGAAGCATCATAAAGATGTTGATAAATCCGTTTGCTTAAAAGTTGAGTAGTACGGCCAGTATAAGTTGCACGACAATCACAAAAAGTTTGGTAAACAAACTGTAGACTGGAAAAAAATTGACTTTGAAAATTTGAGCACGATAAACCAACAGTATTAATATCGTACTGTTTTAATAAGCAGCTAATTTTTTCAACTAAATTTTTGACATATGGAATCGAAACAAATGTTTTTTTTCTTTCTTCAGAATTATTTTCAAAAACTGGAACAAAAGTATTATCATCTGTTGTAGTTTCTTGAACAGAATTTTTAAAAATAGCATCTTTAATGCCGCGTTTTATCAAAAAAAAATAGTAGCCATTTAAAAGAAGAATATCAGTTAACTTTTTAAAATTTTTATGATGAAATTTCAAATCTGAAAGACGTATAACTTTTTCAGCCAAAAGAAACACAGCATTTTTCTTATAGTTCAAAAGAAGCCACGACGCAAAATTTAGATATCTTCCAGACCAAGTTTGCTTATGATACCAATTAGTACTTAAAGAGCCATCAGTATTATGGATAATAATAAGATCCAAAAAAGGCAATTGATTATCAGCTTCAATTTCAAAAGTAAATTTAATATTTTTATCATAATCATTAAACTCTTTAAGAAAAACATCAGTTTTATCAGTCGGAACAGGTGTAACAATATCATCGACATATCTATAAAAGAACGGTGGTTAATTATCATATTGATTTAAAATATCCTCTTCTAAAAGCTCCATAACAAGATTAGCTGCTGCTGGACTAATCCTCTCTGAGGATTTTAAAGAAAGCCTTTTCAGAAAGACTGATTTCATGTTGACCACCAGAAGAAGGTCGAAAGTAGAAGTTGAAAATTAATTTGCTTTACTATTTTTTTGTACACAAGCCTTCTGGTGGCCAAATCAGGTGTTGGTCATACATGAAATCAGATTTGTTCTTTAGATTATTAAATAAGTTAGTTTGTGTCACCTATAACAAGTGCTGAAAAAGGATATTGTATTACGATACGAGCACAGAATGATATGAATATACTACGTCAGGGGTGGCGAACCTTTTTCAGTATGCGTGCCAAAAAAATAGAACATATTTTTATAAAATTACTGACGTGACAAGCTATTGCTAATATCAACAAATACAATGATTACAAACAAAATGAAAATATACGGTTGCAGAATTTTGTTAACAAAAATTAAAATGAACAATAAAATTATTAAATATTATATTATATTTAAATTATTGATCTATAGCTTGGGTGTTTTATTTGTAGCGAGTAACCACCAATAAAAAACGAAGACGGTAATACAATTAAATATTATATTGAAATATAAAAAAGTCCAAGCGGCACGTATATCCGCTAGAAATATGTAGATTTCGGGACCAGACAGCTTTGTGTACAAATAGAATTGGATGTGTCAGATTAGTTTAAATAAAAAATTTAAGTAGAATAGTCCAAGTCCAGAATAATCCGAAAAATTTATCAAACCAAATTAAATACATTAACGGAAACTACTTTATCAATGCGATTTCGGAACAGTTTTATTTAATTTGGTTAAAACTACTCTTAATAACATATTAAATCCACCAAAAAGCAAATAAACGTTCTCACAACGTCACACCTACAACACCACCACACATAATTTATAATCTTAAGTTGTCAAACAACTTTTACACCTCAAATAATTCAAATATCTACAATTTAGGAAGACTTTTGTAAATGTGTAATCAATATGCATATAAGAAAATATTCCTTAATTTAAAACAATAATGACTCAGCTTTGTTTTAATTTTTTTTTAAATTTTTGCGAAAAAAACCAAAAACTGAAAAAAAACAAAAGAAATTTGTTTAATATTTTTTCTATGGGATATTTTTATATGTTTATGGAAGTTGTTGTTGTAATTGAATGGCATGCATTAGGTTTAATGCTAATTACATTGAGACCTCTTGGGTTAGAAAGCTGAAAATTTCTGAGGTTATAGTTAAAAAGTTTATCTAAAAGTTAATATGAGTTTAAATAACATTAACTTAAAAATGAGGAAGGCATGGCCGTTTGCGTTTGTTTTTGTTCTAACAGCTCTGGTGTCTCAACCTCCAGACTTGAACTATTTTTTTTTTTAATTTTGAAAAGATTTATGTTCTAGTTAACGTATGCACACATATTCAAAAGTGAGATTGGCCATTTTCAGCCAAATCAAGAACAACAAAGTTTATTAAATTTTTAAAACAGCTGATTTTTCAGAAACCTGGAACGCCAAGGTTGTCATTTGGAAAAAAATGATAGAAATATGTTGAGATATTTAATATTGATAAATTTTATTAAAATATTATGATTCAAACGGAAGTTATAACGCCCTAGATTTTTCACCTTTTGTGGCTCTAGCGACTTAACCTGTACCCGGATACGGCCAGTTCGCAAACTTGTCCAAAAGACTTTTTGCTGCAACGTATACAGAAAAAATTTTCGTTGTAGGTCAAGAAATGCGATCGTGAGAGTGCCGGTAAATTCCGTTATAGCTCATATCGTTATATATATATATATATATATATATATATATATATATATATATATATATATATATATATATATATATATATATATATATATATATATATATATATATATATATATATATATATATATATATATATATATATATATATATATAAATATAAATATATTTAAATTTTTTTTTTGTTTTTCCGTCTCCGCTTATCATTCATAGTCGTTTGGCACCAAAATTTTTCCGAAATTCCGAGATGAAGCCCATTGCAATAGGTAGATTTTTATATGAAATCTACCTAATAATATAGTTTAAGTTAATTAATACGATTTTTGTTGCTGCATCTTGGATGACAAATCTTCAATGTCAGGCTCAGACATCATCACTTTTAACAGACCGTACGTCACGCTAGATTTATCACTTATCAGTCATAACATTTACCAAACTGTCCTTTAAAAAATTCATTAATTTCTGAAAATAATGACTCGTACCGCACGCATATGTGGAAGAAAAAATGTCAATATAGTCATCGTTAGTGTTTTTAAACAATTAAAGGTTTGCTATTCCAAGTTTTAAACTGTTTACTATTTCATTACGCATTAGTTCTAGATACCAAAGTGAAGTACTTAAAAAAAAGAAAGTAAAACACTTAAAAACAGTATCCCAGCAATTTATGATGAAGTCTGCGGAAAAAAAATTATTTAAATACTTACGCCTTATTCCAATGACATCTGGTTTAAAATATCAAATCTTTAGAAATCTTGACAATTAAAATAATGTGCGATTTTAGAAACAAATATTTTATATGTCAAATAAACGCAGATTTCAAACGCTTTAAATAGAATATAATGAGTCCGAAAACTATTTTAGCGACACCAGGATAAATGTAAACTCCATATATATCAAAGTTTCGCATCTATACAAAATAAAATAAGTAAAAAACTCACCCGAGAAATCGCAATGAATTGCTAAATAATTTATTACATACACACTTTTGTTTGAGTATGCATTGGATAAAATATGATAATGAACCTATGTTCGATAGTAATATTTTTGTTCGCCTACATATTAAAGTGGTACTTTATTACTGTGATTTGCGGCCGTAAAGTGTCCCTTTTAACCATATATTTTGTTGTCATAGTTACGTCCAAAAAATTAAAAAGCATTTGCATTTGTTTAAATTCTATAAAAAAGTAAAGAAAGGTGTCAAGGGACACCCGGATGGAACGAAGTTCCTTTCAATTAATTAGTGAAGGAATTGTAATAAAATTTTATTTTTTTTTCGTTATAAAACTGGCTTGCTTTCTATGAGAGAGAAAGACAGACAGAGAAACACGCGCACGCCGCACGGCTTACAGCTATAGTAAAAAGTGTCTTTACAACTTTTGGTCTTAATTTTTTCCGTTTAGCCCCCTTTCCAAAAATAGAAATTTTTATCAAAGCAACCTTTAAATTCAAAATCTCACCATCCAATTAAAATTATTGTTATTATTTGTTGCCATAGTTATACAATTATTTTGAAAACGATAACAAATAATTTGTCAGAGGTTACTTGTTCAAATATTTAAATTTCAAAATGTATGCTAAATTACAACTTGATTTAGAATAAAAAATGTTTGTTTAAATATTTTGCTAGCTGCAAATAAAAAATAGTATATGACGCACGGACGTAAGCTATTTTTTACTTAATGTGGGTTAAACTCCACATACGTCCAAAATCTTTAGCTTTACGTCCTAGCATCATATTGTACTATTTTATTCGCCTACATATTAAAGTGGTGCTTTATTACTGTAATTTGCGGCCATAAAGTGTCACTTTTTAAAAATATATTTTGTTATCATAGTTACGTCCAAAAAATTAGAAATCATTTGTATTTGTTTAAATTCTATAAAAATAGAAATTTTTATCAAGGAAACTTTTAAAATCAAAATTTCATAATCCAATCAAAATTACTGGTATTATTTGTTGTCATAGTTATACAATTATTTTGAAAAAATAACAAATATTTTGTCAAAGGTTACTTGTTCAATAAATTTTTAATTCAAACTCCACATACGTTCATAATCTCTAGCTTTAAATCCTTGCATCATAATGTACTATTTTACATTTTTCTTAAGATGTTTAACACAGGTGAAATTTATTTATTATTGTAATTATTTTATTGACTTATATTTATTTTCTCAAATTTTAAAATACTAAAGCAGCTTATGTTTTTTTGTAGATTCATTAAAGAACATAAACTTAAAGAATGGGACTAAAGGATATTGTAAAATTTATTGACTTTTATTGATCACTTAGGGTAAATTAAATTTTATTATTTTTCTATAATTAGCATCATTAATTTTATTTATGTGCTTTCATTTAAATAGGTTTGAATGTCCATTATTTTATTGAAACTAGAAAATTGGTTAATGAGCACAATTTAACAAATAAAAAACAATTAAGATTTATTATTATTTTTCACTTTTACACACTTTTACGAAAACCTTGGCCAGTATAATAGTGTATTATGCATCAAGGAAGTAAAATAGGAGATTATCTCTCTCTCTCTCTCTCTCTCTCTGGCGTTTACATCCCATGGAGGGATTTTGCCGTCTGTGCAATCAGCTTCCAATTATCTCGTTCCATGACCAGTTGACCCCAGTTTCGACATCCTATATCACGAAGGTCTTGGATGATGTCATCACACCAGCGTTGTCTAGGTCTTCCTCTTCGACGAACACCAGCTGGTTGTTGTTGGGACGCTTTTTTTATCACTCTATCCAATGGAGCCCTTTCTACATGACCAAACCATCTAATCCGGTTGGATTTAATGAATCCGATTACATCACAGCCTCCAAGAAGCTGTCTGATTTCGTGATTCATTCGGATTCTATACTGATTTTCAGCAACTTTACATGGACCATAAATTGTTCGTATGACCTTACTCTCGAAAGTTGATAAAATTCTACAATCGGAGGAAGTCAGTGTCCAGCTTTCACTTCCAAATGTAAGCACAGGTCGAATTAATGCTTTGTAAAGTGTGAGTTTACACGACCGCGAAAGATGTTTTGATCGCAGAAGTTTTGAGTATGCGTAGAAAACTCTGTATGCGGCAGAGACACGGGCTTTGATATCTGCCTGCATGTCATTTGACGATGTTATTACAGACCCGAGGTATTTGAAGTTTTCCACGCGTTCCACTTCATAGTCGCCAGTATCCAGATTTCCGGGAGGTATGTTCTTAGATGTTGTTAACACTTTGGTTTTGCCGGTGTTGATGCATAATCCAAGTCGTTTAGCATTTCTTTCAAGCTGAGAGAGACTATCCTTAATATCGCTTGTTCTACGTCCGAGAAACACAATATCATCTGCGTAGCCAAGAACTTGACTAGATTTGTTATACATGCAGTTTTGTGTCTCAATTCGGCTTTTTCTTATCGCGTACTCCAGCGCCAAATTAAACAGTACGGGCGCAAGTGCATCACCTTGTCGAACACCTGATGTTATATCGAAAGGATCAGAAACTGACCCTTCGATTACTATTCTACAATTTGATCCCGATGTTGTGAGTTTGCACAGAGAAACAAGTTTCTCTGGGATGCCAAGGCATATGAGTGCGGACCAAAGGTTTTCGCGGATGATACTATCATATGCTTGCTTGAAATCAACGTAGAGCTGGTGAATGCTGATGTTGTACTCCCAACATTTTTCTAGAATCATCCTTAAGGTAAAACATTGATCTGTGGTTGAACGGTTGGGACGAAAACCACACTGATAGTCACCGATGATAGATGCAGCGAACGGGATGAGTCGAGCAAGTACGACATTAGCTAGTATTTTATATGCAGTGTTCAACAGTGCGATGCCACGATAATTCGCACACTTTAGACGGTCACCTTTCTTATGCAGCGGAACAATGAGAGCTGTTTTCCATTCAGCAGGTAGTTCTTCTTGGTCCCAGATTGCAAGAATCAGATCATATATACGTGAGACCAGAGCTCCTCCTCCATTTTTCAAAAGTTCTGCGGGAATACCATCGAAACCTGGGGATTTGCCATTTTTCAGTTTTTTAATGGCAGCTTCCACTTCTTCTATTGCTGGGTAAGGGACAAAAATCTCCTCATTTGTCGGAGCAATTGCTCGAATAGGATGAACTTCATTCGTTCTATTCAGTAGGTCTTGAAAGTGGGATCGCCACACTGCCAGCACATCGCGTTCACTTGTTGTAAGTTCATTGTTTTCATTTTTGATGGCTGTAGATCTTGGGTGGAAATCTTTTGTCAGATTCCGTGCATTGGCAAAGCACTCTTTTGAATTTCCGTTGGCCGCATGTAGGTCGATGTTTTCGATGCAGCTCTTCATGTGTTCGCGTTTCTTTTTACGTAGAAGTTTTACTGAGGCTTTTCTGGCGCATAGATAATCAGCTTGGGACTTTCGGGTGTTCCTTGTTAACCATTTTTCTCGCAGTTTTTGTTTATTTCCAACGGATTGGCGGCATTCGTCGTCAAACCATTCGTTGTGTGATTTCGGTGGTCGTTTTCCGATTGTAGTTTGTGCTGCGGCTATAATGGTTGATTGAAGCGTTTGCCATTCTTCTTGTATGTTTAATGGCATCTCAGAAGAGATGTCATTCTCTTCTATGTTTTGTGCTATTATTTCCTGATATCTATTCAGCGTTTCCGGATGTTTGAATGCTTCGACATTCCAGCGCACGGTCTTTTTTGCTTGTCTGTTAAATGTAGATGATAATTTGCACTTGTACTTAAAGATGACAAGCATATGATCGGTGTCCATATCAGCACCTCTGTATGATCGAACGTCAGTTACACTTGTAGAGTGTCTCTTAGAGATCATGACGTGATCGATTTGATTTTCTGTTCTTCCGTCATTTGATTTCCACGTTGCTTTGTGAATTCTCTTGTGAGGGAAGAAAGTGCTGGAAATTACTAGATCATACATCATAGCCAGCTCGGCTGCGCGAAAACCGTTATTGTTGCTGGTATGATGCAAGCTGTTGGGGCCGATATGTGTTTTAAGTTCTGCAATCCTACCAATTTGAGCATTAAAGTCACCTACCACGGTTTATATATCGTGCCGCGGGATGTTATTGATGACTTCTTCGAGTTCTAGGAAGAAGAGGTCTTTAATATCATCTGCTTTATCTTCAGTAGGTGCATGAACATTGACGATCGTTACATTGAATTTTTGCGTGCGGATTCTCAGTGTGCATAACCGCATATTAATTGGGCAGAAGTCGATAACATGCTGATTCACGCGACGGTGTATAAGAAAGCCAACTCCAAATTCTCCTCCGTTTTGATGACCGCAATAATAAAAAGTGTATCCTTTCGCTGTTTCATGGATTCCACTCCCTGGCCATCTTAGTTCTTGTAATGCCACTATATCCAGTGTGTAGCTCTCGACTTGTTGTGTTAGTTTTAGGAGATCTCCTGGTCTTCTGAGGCTTAGCACGTTCCAGGTTCCCATTTTTAAATCGTAGTCCGGGTACAGTTTCCGAGGTCGTTCCAATATTGAATCCGAGATATTCCGAGGCCTGTGTACAGAATTCATGACAATAATTTTTTTACGAAAATGGGGTGTTAGCCCTTCGCCCAACCCAAATTTTCGTGAATGGGTTCGTTCTGCATCTTAAGGTCACCAGAAACAACCTTTTTACACGTTTGTATAGCGAGCCGCTTGATCCAAGACAGACGCCCGCTGCAAGCCGCCCCTAACATGGAGAACAGACGCTTTCTACACATTTATATAACGAGCCGCTTGATCCAAGACAGACGCCCGCTCCAAGCCGCTCCTAGCATGGAGAACAGACGCTTGAGTTGCACTGGTTTTATGGCGCCAATGACTCGCCATGGTGCAGAATCATTGAGTATAAGCAGTATTTACTCTGCCCCTCTCAACTACACCAACCTAATTCTGTTAGCGTTACCCAGGTAGCACGGCGTGGACGTAGAATTTCGGATTTTCGCTACCCAGGAGATTATCGCTTGAACAAAAATAATGTCACATGAGGCCGAAGGTCAAGGGAGTAACTAAGGAAGAACAATTATCGATATTTATGTATAAATGTTCTGAGCTGTCCTTCTTTTTATCTTGAGGAAAAAGATATGCATAACAATATTTTCGGCAGAATTAAAGTTTGTTGAAAGATTAAATTATTTTCTTCTCATAATCGTCAACAAGCTACACAAAATTGTAACAATGTAATCACTGACACTTCTTGTTAATGTTAACTGTAAACTGCGACTTGCGAAGTGCTTATGTTCTTAATGTATATGGTATTGTAAATTGTAATTGCATAAATATCAGATATTTTAGAAATAATAGATTTTCAACTCATTTTGCAGATTATTAAGACTTACAAAGTTTTAAGCTCTATCAGAAAATATAACTGCAAAAAATAGAAGAATTTCATCATTGCTGGCAACAAATACTCTCATTGTTATATCAAAATCATATTCCACTTTTAATACTAGAGATTCTCTATAGACTCTAGAGAATATTCTCTTGTTCATTATATTGTGGATTTAACAAAATTCCACATGATTTATGAATTTCAACTAAAACAAAAACAATTGGAACAAATCATCAGGAGTTATGGTGATCCAAAATTTTGACAGACAATAAAAAGAATGTATATCCAAAACAAACGAGTTAAAATCGATAAAACAGTATGAAATTCACAGAAGTTGTATAATAGAAAATTTACAAAACAAATATTTAAACTACATACTAACTTGTATATTCTACAATACATCGTAATCATAACAACACCTGGTATCCAAAAACTCACTAGACTTGAAATTATAGCATAAGTTTTATTTACAACAAACATACATTCATCAGGATGTAGTTTCATATAGTGTAGATGTTCATAAGTCGTATACCATCCGAAAAAAATTGGTGTAAATGATATTAAAGCCGGTAATAACCACACATTTGTTAACATAAAAAAAGCTGTACGATTTGTCATATTTAACGGATACTCCAACGGACGAACAATTGCATAATATCTGTTGAGTTTTAAAAAATAAAAATAAACTTGTTAGTGCTTCATTTTATTTCAATATTATTTTAACTTACCGATCAACGGATATGCAACATAAATGTAAAATACTGGCAGTAGAAAAATATACATCTAAACTATTCCAAACATCACACATAAATGGACCGAATAACCATCGACCAGATAGTTCCACTGAAGCATTAAATGTCATTGCACACAATGCAACAAGCATGTCAGCCATTGCTAATGAAACAACAAAATAATTTGTGATAACCCTGCAATGAGAATTAAAATATTTTGTTAAGAGATAAAGAAATGGATTGTATACTTTTACGTGGAACAATTATTTTTAATATTATTCTTAGTTTATCAAAAAACTGCTTGGAACTTATATTTATTCCACAGAAACAATACCCAACTGACGTTGAGATAACACAAAAGAAATAAACCCAATCGAAGCTTGCGACTTGGTTGTTAATTTAGCTTATTTATTTTTCCTGATGTTTGTTGTGTTCTAAGAGAAATAAATTGTCTTAAACTATAGCCTAATATTTTGAAATTAAATATCAGTAAGAGAACCATAAATTTGAAAATTTAAGACACAAAACAAAATACGTCATTTTATGAATACAGATAAATTGAAATAAAAAATAAACCCCAGAGAACGTACAATAAGAAAATAAAAAAACTTACTGCCAAATTAATGTTTTTTTTTCTAATTTATTTTTTGATGTACAAAAACCTGGCTTTTAAAGGACTTAAGAAAAACAAACAAAGAAAAATCTATATCAACTGAAACTTTGTAACATAAACAAAAATGGTAAGACGAAAAGTTTGAGAAAATTGTATTTTTGAAAATTAACATTTTCTTTTATTTTTATTGTTTATAAAAGAATAGTTTTTAGGTTTTCTTTTGAAAGATTAAAAACAGCATGAAAACAAAAATACTTTCCTAAACTTACCCAGAAATAAAGCAAAAATGTCCTTGAAATATTCAAATAATTAACTAACTTTTTAAATATGTTTTTTTACATAGTTTAGAGCGAAATACATTTAAAAAAATTATTATCTTATCTAATGACGCTTCACGCTGCCAGGCTTATAAAAGTGTTTAGCAACATTAAAAGAAAGATATTGTTATTCTGGTTAATAAAAAAAATTAGGTCCTATACTTTTTGATATCATAGCAAACTTTAAGGGTACAAAAAGGTTTGAAAACTTGTACAGGCCAAATGAATTTCAGTCACAAATTGATTTGCATGTTATTCACTCAGCACTTTAGCACTCGCAGTTGATGTTTTTTTGACATTTTTATCTGGATCAACTACTCAATCAGCTTGACAAAATGAAAAGGATATCAATAACTAAAGTGTAAAGGTATAATTTCTAAAGTTATAATATAAATACAAATCTTTAATTCTCGCTGATACAATTTGTTTCAGAATTAGAAATATTTTTAAAATTATGGGTGATATTATTTTAATTATTTATTATTTTATCTTAAGAAGTATTAGAAAAAATTTAAAATATTAATAACAAATATGTTTTTAGATTTCTTGTTTCTCTCAAATTTTTTTAATATATTGGTAGTTTTTTTATAATCTTGTTAAGCAAAATCAAACAAACATATTTATTTTAATCCAAAAAAAAATTCAAAACGGTATTTTGCCAACCGCATAAGGATTATGCGGTTGGCAAAACGGATTATGGATTATGCGGTTGGAATTTAACCTTTTCTGACTCAGTGCCGACTGTAATAGCGCCGAGAAAGATACTGACATAGCGAAGAGAAAATTTTGTATGGAGTCTCGGCACTAATTCAATTCAAACTGAAACAGCGCAAAGATAAAATTTTCAATTTGATTATACTGACATAGTGTCGAGAATCAAAAACCTCGGCATTATGTCAGAAAAATTCAAAATTGAGTATCTCGGTGCTAATTCAGTTTGAAATAAATTAGTGCAGAGAGTTGAAATCTCGGCGCTATCACAGAAATTGTTTAAATTGAGTCTCGGCGCTATTTCAATTTAAACTGAATTAATACCGCAAGGCAAAAATTATGTTTGCAGTTTGAACACGAATTTTGATCACATTGACACATTGATAGGTATCTATAAAACGTATTTAAGATTATTTTTTACTTATACGTATGAGGATTAACGTACGCAGAAAAACATAAGCATAGAACTGAATATTTATTTTCAGCTGCGTATAGAGCTTTAGTGTATATGTCTATAATTCCTCCAAAGATATGGAACGAAAAATTCTCAGAATGGTTGTATGCAAAAATGCATTGTATGTAAAAAAAAGAAAATGAAAAGATACAAAAACCAAACGGTGTACACATATATATATTTAAAAGTGTTGACATTTTTACCTTTTACGAATTATTTGGAGAAGGTAGGAAAAGATAAATAGTATTTATTCGCCTACATATTAAAGTGGTACTTTATTACTGTGATTTGCGGCATGAAGTGTCACTTTTCAGTCATATATTTTTTAGTCATAGCTACGTCCAAAAAAGTAAAAAACATTTGTATTTGTTTAAATTCTATAAAAAATAGAAATTTTTATCAAAGCAACCTTTAAATTCAAAATCTCACAATCCAATTAAAATTATTGTTATTAGTTGTTGTCATAGTTGTACAATTATTTTGAAAAAAAATAACAAATATTTTGTGAAAGGTTACTTGTTCAACATATTTTCATTTCAAAATTTATGCAAAATTATAACTTGATTTAGAATAAACAATTTTTTTTTAAATATTTTGCTAGCGGCGAATAAAAATAGTATATGACGCACAGACAAAAGGACTTAATGTGGAGGCACATCTCGGCAAGCGCCTCGCAAACTCCACATACGTCCAAAATCTTTAGCTTTACGACCTAGCATCATAATGTACTAGTAAATGAAGCGAGCAGAATCAAAATATAAAATAGTTTCGACCATCAAAAATTACATGTACTTCTTGGCAAACGGCAACGTTCATCACTAATTCAAATCAGTTCCAGTTCACTTCCTTTTACATGTACATCAAATAATTATTGTTTGTTTTCGTTATTTATTTTCATTGAAAATGTCGTCAGACTAATCAGAAATATAAGGACAAAGGATATTAGTATCGTTGCCGTATCACATCCTATGGCGCACGTGTTTTTCTGGATTTCAAGACTCAGAGTGTTTTGTAAAAAGTTTACATAGTCATGAATTTGATCAGAAAACCCGATATCACGAAATCACGAAATCGTGGTGAAAACATTATTTAAAAAACAATTGCAAAGCAGTGAGGTTGAGGAGTGCCTCAGAGAATGTTTCACAAATATTCAATCGCCATTCTCTTGAGTAAGTGTTTTTTTTCGTTCCGATTGATTTTTATTTATAAAAACAAATTCATATTATTTTGTTTTATTAGAAACCAACACGTTCAATTGAATTTGACGAAAATGGAGTGCAATTTGTATCGTTACCTGCGAAAATCAATGCCAGCATCGCCGAAAATAGCTCGCTAAGTTGAACTAGAATTTTTGAACGAAGAAATTATGCACACATATGGATTTTCATAGTAATATTATCAACTGCCACTAAATGCCAACAATTAATGTATAATTATTTTTTAGTTTCAAGACGGCGAGACGACTTTAAAGTTTAATCGCACTACATACACATGCGTTGCATTATCGTATTGCATCTTATCATCAGAATCGATAATTCGCAACATCATTGCTCATATTGCTTTAAATCGGCGAAATTATTTGATTGATGCTACATTCAAAGTTTGTCCAATGGGCGAATTTAATCAGTTTTTGACTATCCATATCGAATATACGAAAACGGTAATAAGTGATTGAAAAATTTTATGTGCGTTACCTTAATTCTTAATTAAATATTTCCAGACAATACCATTCATTCTTAGAGTAGAAAGATCGAAGCCTGTTATAAATAGACCCTGGGCCAGCGCCGATTTCATGTGATGATCACCACATATTTTAAACTTCGTGAGGCGCCTGTCCTTGACGACCCTGAAAACATTTGTTCTGCGATTTTTCTCAAATCGCCCGCTTTTGCGTTCGGCAAGCTCTGAAAAATGCCGATTGACCGGGATCTTGTAAATTTTTGTTTTTTTTAACCATGGGGGTTGGAAATTTGATTTAGAACACGAGGGTAACCTTGTCCGACAGAAAATTGTCTGCTATTGTCTAGTCCGACAACCCAAATATCCAAAATGTCAGTTGTCGGACTTGAAAATAGCAAACACATTTTGGTCGAACAAGCTTACCGTCGTGTTCTAAAACCAATTTCTAATCCCCACAGTTAAAAAAAAAATGTGGTAGCAAATTTACAAGATCGCGGGCAATCGAGCCGAACACCAAAGCGGGCGATTTGAAAAAAATCGCAAAAGAAATTTTTCGGGTTCGTCAAGGACAGGGCCTCACGAAGTATAAAATATGTGGTAATCATCACATAAAATCGGCGCCGGCCCTGGAACTAAAACATTTGTTTTAATATATCAACACGAATATTTTCAGGAAGATATACCTGATTAAATTATAATGAAATATTTTAATCGATTTGTGTTTCATGGAAATTACATTAAGTTATAGGTGAAAAATACGTGATATCAGCAAGGTCTGGAAATGACGTTTGAATTTTGTATATTTAAGTATTGGAATTTGTTGACATTAATAAAAAAAAATTTTCTGCGTTTTTAGTTTTTTTTTTTACCCTGTCTTAAGACACAGGGTGATGAAAAATCTAGAAATTGATCCTGGTGTATTGAAATGGATCTACAGTCAAAACTACTCGACTGATTTTAATGTTATATTGCTCAAAAGGTAGGTATTAAACAGAGCTAATCAATCAAAATAATAATTCAGACTATATGTCCTTGAACATTTTCTTTTGGAAAAACAACGGTAAAAAATTCAAATTCGATTTTCTAGAAATGCGCATTTTTTAAATTTTTGATTTTTTAATATGTGAAAGGTACTTATGTTACTAACCTTTAATAAAAATTTCAGGAGGGGAAAATTTTTTGTTTTTTTTTATTAATTTTATTGCAGCACGCCTTAAAAATTTTCATCATAAAAAAAAGTGGCGTTAAAAAATGAACAGTTTTTTTTGGATTTACATACATGTTTTTATAATAAATTTTTAATTTTAACTCAAAATTAATATTTTACACATGTTTTATCTTTTATTTAATTTTACATTACTAAATTCCGTAGAGTTAGAATAACGCCTAGCTAAGATTGATCCATCATTTATAGGGATGTATGAGTGATATCCTCGTGTTCCAGGAAAGGTTTTAAAATTTGCCTATCTATCAGCTAGTTGATTTCGTTTTGCAATGTCACATGCCTCCGTTACATAGAAAAAATGCATGTTATTTGAAAATTGCCTGGAGCTGCTGCCCAATTATAAAACTCCAGAGGTGTTGATTAAACTTTGTCGTATTCTTCATCACTTTATTGTAATATTTACTTTCTAGATTATACATGATGGAGGTAACGGTACGATATCATGTTGTGTAAGCGTTTTGCTAATTGTTTGCACTACCAAATCAATTTTTGTTTGTTCTGATTTTCGATCTAAACGACTTAAATAAACTGGGTTATTAGATATTGTGTTGATCACTTTGAGCATCCTTTTCTTCTTAATTACCGTCTCTCCGCTACTTGCAAGTGAAGATGATTTGCTTGATTGTGACGGTTCTGTCATCTGGAGATTAGGTGATATGATACTTGGATTTGATGTTGATAGCTTTGGTGGTGACAATAAATTTGATGGTACACTATTTTTGCTTGGTGATTCAATCAACATATTCATTACTACTTTTGAAATTCATATTTCTATTCACTTTGATAGAGTAGGAGGTACATATTTTAATATTTGTTAACTCATTCTAACTTGTATTGATTAATGGTTTTAAAATTTCTAACTAAAGTCGTTTCACATTTAGTAATTCTTTTGAACATTTTGCGTTTGGGAATGGTTTAACACACTGTTTGGTTTTAAATCGATTTTCCTTTTTAAATTTGCTTATAAAAGATAACTTGGTATTGCTTTGAATTATTAAAAAACTGTGAAAACTTTGAATAATTAAAATAATGTTTTTGTTAAGATTGAATTTTAACTAAATTAGAATCTCTAAAATGCTGCCTTTTATACTTTTTAAATGATTTGTTTCAATAAAATCTAAGTTGAGGGAGGTTCTGATATAGTTAAGAAACATAAGATTCTTGTTCAATTTATAGGACGTACATTGACCACCCATTTAAAAAAAACCATTTTATTAAATTACTGAAAAAAACCTAAAATAAAATCCTCAACCTTTAAACGCCTTATAACCTTCTTGCCTGTAATGAACATAAATAGTAGAATAATTAAAAAAACAAGACCAATACTTACTTTGACAACAAAGACAAATAAAAAGGTAGGATGGTCAGTTTTCAAGACGCAAGTCGTCCTTTAACCGTTTTTAAATTTTGAAGCACATTACAAGAATATTAATTAAAAAAACAAAAAATTTTCCTTTCCTGAATTTTTTATCAAATGTTAGTAACATTAAATGTGAAAGGTACATTCACATATTAAAAAATCGAAAATTTAAAAAATACGCATTTCTAGAAAATCGAATTTGAATTTTTTACCGTTTTTGTTTTCTAAAAGAAAGTGTTCAAGGTCATACAATGTGAATTATTATTTTGATTAGCTCTGTTTAATACCTACATTTTGAGCTATATAACATTAAAATCGGTTCAGTAGTTTTGACTGTAGAGCCATTTCAATACACCAGGGTCGAGCAATTTTTTGATTTTTCATCAACCTGTCTTAAGATACAGGGTAAAAAAAAAAACTAAAACCGCAGAAAATTTTTTTTTATTGATGTCAATGAATTCCAATACCTAAATACACCAAATTAAAACCTCATTTCCAGACCTTGCTGATATCACGTGTTTTTCACCTATAATTTAATGTAATTTCCATGAAACACAAATCGATTAAAATATTTCATTATAATTTAAAATTTTTTTTTTTTTTTTTTTTTTTTTTTTTTTTAATAAAATGTGTTGTGTAATAGGGTTTAGAATATGTGTCACAACAACACATAAATACCTTTTAAGACCTAGGTCTAGACCTGGGTCCCTCAACAACTGACGTTCTGAGGTGTAGATTAACGCTTTTTTTAAACATCTGTGGGTTGAAGCCACCTGAGACTAAGTGTTCCGGCAAACTATTCCATTTGTACGCAGTTCGGACAAAGAAGTCTCTCTGCGATCTGCCAGTATGACAGCGCGGGATCTTTACCGTTTCACTGGTTGCGGCAGCCGATTGCCGAGTGGAACGGGGGTAAGAATAAGTTTGAGGCATGTGGCCGCTGATTTCATCTGAGCACTGCTGATGACGATATTTGTAAAAAACAACGAGGTCAGCAACAGTGCGACGATGTTGTAGGGAATCAAGTTGTGATGTCAAAGTTCGATCACCTACAATTCGTATAGCTCGCTTTTGAACAGAGTCCAAGAGGGCCAAGATGGAAACAGAGGCCGCACCCCAAACTTGACAGCAGTACTCCATACAGGGACGAATATAGGACTTATAAACATGGAGCAATTGGTATGGAGTGAAAAATTTTTTGCATCTATTTAGGAGGCCGAGTTTTTTAGACGCGCTTTTTGCCATCGCCATTACATGATCGTTCCAGAGTAGGTCATTTGAAACTGTGACACCCAATAAACGAATGTTTTTACATTCACCTATTGGTTCATCACACATACTAAATAAAATATCTTTGGGGAACTCGGTCTTTAATCTGGAAACAATCAACAGCTGTGTTTTGGTGGAGTTGAAATTGACAAGGTTTTGGTCACCCCAGTCGGCGACTTTATTCAGGTCTTTGTTCACGTTTATGGCAGCGTCTCTCCGGGCAGGATTAATTCGTTCGTGCATTTTACCTTTTGAAGGAAGGGGCTCGAACGACTTGTGCAGAGTACTATCATCTGCAAAACTATTTATTGGGTTGCTGGTGATTTTCAACAATTCGTTGATATAAATCAAAAATAGGGTTGGGGACAATACTGAGCCTTGGGGTACACCAGCGTTAATTAGTTTAGACTCAGAAGAATATCCGTCTAAGGTTACCGAAATGTATCGGTCGGATAGAAAATTTTGAATCAGCTTCACAACATTGGGATGAAAACCGTACGCAACGAGCTTGTTGATTAAGTTGGCATGCCAGACTCGATCGAATGCCTTGGAGATGTCTAAAGCGATAACGTATGTTTCACCACCTTTATCAAGTATGCTGTTCCAACAATGCGCTACATAGTTTAATAGATCGGTAGTTGATCTTTTGTTTCGAAAACCGTATTGGCTGTCGGATATTAAATGATTTTCTTCCAGAAATTTTGAAATATGTGTATTAATATAATGCTCATAGACTTTGGATAGGACCGATAGTAAAGCTATTGGCCTATAATTTGAGATATCGGATTTTGGTCCCTTTTTGGGGACGGGCTGGACATTTGCCAACTTCCAGCACGAGGGAAATATACCAGATTTGTAGGATTGGTAGAATATTTTAGTTAAAGTTGGTGCAAGTTCTTTGGAAAAGGTTTTTAAAATAATGGGTGGAATATTGTCCATTCCTGATGCTTTGTTGATGTTTAACCCCTTTAAAAGTTTAGCGACTATTTTGGGTTTGAAGTGAAGTTCATTCATATTAACTCCTGAAGACTGGATTTGGGGTATTTCTTTAGGAGTTTCCAAAACAGTGGAGTTCAGAGCAAAGCGTTCAGCGAACAAGTTGCATGTTTTTTGCTGATTTCACGTGTTTTTCACCTATAGCGAAATTATTTAATCAATTACTTCGGTCTGAAAGACCTAAGTATTACATTCATGTTTCAAAAGTGAAATTCTTACCCCCACTTTTTTGGCATTTCTCGACGTTTTAGGACCTACTGATTTTAAAAATTAAAAAAAAAATGTATGTCTGTCTGCCGGCCGTCCGGCCGCCGTCATTACCTACGCTGCAGGGAAAACCGCTGGAGGGATTTCAAAAAATTTTTTTCGAAAAATAGGTATACTCAAGGGACCGGTTCAAAAAGATGCTGTGCTCGATAACTGTACCGGAAGTGTGTCAAAAAAACCATTAAGTGTGTCAAAAACAGCAAATTTTCATATTTTTGGCTTAAAATACGTTCATTTTAAGTGATTACCAGTAGGAACATTGAATTTGGAGATATCTTGATGGTCGGAATTGGTATGCGAGATCAAAAACTAGATTATTGCATTACAAGTTATCAAAAAAATGTTGTCAAGTGTGTCAAAATAAAGATTTTTATTTATTTTTTTATCCAATTTTTTAAAAAAAAAATAAAATTATTTATTTGTTTGAAATGAATTTTTATTATTATTATTGAGAATTATGGCACTATATGTTTGTCAAAAAAATGTTGTCAAGTGTGTCAAAAGAAAGATTTTTATTTATTTTTTTACCCAATTTTTTGGAAAAAAATAAAATTAGTTAATTGTTTGAAATGAAATTTTATTATTATTATTGAGAATTATGGTATTATCAGTTTGTCAAAAACATGTTGTCAAGTGTGTCAAAAGAAAGATTTTTATTTAGTTTTTTACCCAATTTTTTGGAAAAAAATAAAATTTGTATGACATGAAATTTTATTATTATTATAGAGAATTATGGCATTATAAGTTAGTCAACAAAATAATGTCAAGTGTGTTAAAAAATGATTTCATTTATTTTTTTAGCCAATTTTTTGGGAAAAAAAATGTAGCTGTTTTTATGACGTAAATGTAATTAAAAATGAAATTGGACATGGAAATTTTTGAATTTGTTATAGTTTTTGAAATATTTTTGGAATTTTGAAAAAGTTTGTATTTTTGATTTTGTAATAATTTTTGCAATATTTTTAGAATCTTGGAAAATGTTTCAATTTTTGATTTTGTAAGATTTTTTGGAATATTTTTAGAATTTTGAAAAATTTTAATTTTTTGATTTTATTATAATTTTTGGAATTTTGAAAAAAGTTTCAATTTTTGATTTTGTAATGATTTTTGCAATATTTTTAGGATTTTGGAAAAGTTTGAATTTTTAAGAATTTTCGGAATATTATTGGAATATAGAAAAAGTTAAAATATTTGATTTTATTCTAATTTTTGGAATATTTTTGGAATTCTGAAAAAATTTATTTTATTGAAATTTTACAATATTTTTGGAATTTTGAAAGAAATATGAATTTGTGATTTTGTAATATTTTCTCGAAACGCTAAATGGAGAGGTTTTTGAGGAGTTTGCTGAGTGTATCATCTTTTCACTAAATTATGTTAATTTATGATCTGTTATAAATTTCCGGCATCGTATTGATGTTTCGTGTTAGTTTTGTAATAAATTTCTAAACAGAGATAAAATACTTGTACTTTAACAAACAGTAATGTTTGATATACATCGCTGCCCAAAACTAAAAACCATGTCCTCATAAAAGTTTTTTGCCGAAAACAACATCAAAATCCTTAACCCAGAGTCCAGACCGAAGTCTTGATATCTCAGAGCTGTGAGCTTTCAGCCCCTCCATGTTTTATATTCTATATTCTGGAGGGGAAATCGTTCATGACCGATTATGAATGCGCTATGCGCTCCGCAATGCGCAAAGAGTATCCGCACGCAAACTTATATGCATGTTGGCTTCACTTTTGCCAGGCTGTGAAACGCAACGCGTTTCCAATTCCAATTCCTGGATTCATTACATCTTTGCGCAATAATAAAGATGCTATGAAGATTTATGGGAAATTTTTGTGTTTGCCGTTATTGCCAGTAAATGATATCGATGTGGTATTCCCTCTACTTAAAGCAGAAGCAAATAATTTCAATGCAGCTTCGTTTCGTCGTTTCATCAAATATTACGATAAGCAACGGATACAAAAGGTCAGTTAATTAGTAAATAAGTGATTTACATATCGATGGCAATCATAATAACATAAATAAATTCTTTAACTTTATTTGAATATTTTTTTAAATAAATAATATAGGAAACAGCGAGCAATATATCGGTTTACGGAAGACATACGCGTACAATAAATGCACTCGAACCATATAATGGAGTAATCGGCTGTCGTATGCCGAAAAAAGGGCATTTTTTGATTTTTTGAAACTTCTTTTGGCAGAGGAATACAGCAAAAGCAGAGATTTTGCAAGTCTAATTCGTACTGGTGGTGAAAGTAGTAGAAAACGCAGATATCGTGTATTGTTAAGATATCGTGTTTTAATAAATTAAAAACAAAAACAACGGATCACATCAATAGTGGTAATGATCACATCAATAGTGGCAACAACAATTCGTTGTCCAATGTGCAGTGAATCCGTCGTTGTAGAAGATCCATTTCATGTTTTTTTATAAGTTTTTTTCTTTTCTTGAATTGCATGTGTAAAAAACTTTTTTTTTAATTTATTATTTTTATTTTTATTAATTTCATTATTTTTATATAAAACGATAAAAATGTCATTTCTATCCTTAATGAAATAATAATTGTTAGCCAAAATAATAGGTTTTAAGAACTGCAACTAGAAAAACATAATAAATTTTTTAAATTGAATTAATTTTTAATTACTGATGTTTAACTTTTCAATGTTTTGATATTGTAGCCAAATTAAGTATGATAAATCATTTCGAATCTGTTTAAAATACTTATTGGTGGCGGTGAATAAGAAAGTCCCCAAAACTAATTCGTCGTTTCGCACACGAAAAAATTTTGTTTTCATTATTTTGTGAGAATTACAGAAATATATACGATATTCCGACTAGAATATTGCCTGATTCACTCATGGGACAACCTATACTTCATGGCACAGGGCGGCAAATTTTATAATCCATAACAACATTTCTTTTTTAGTTTTAAAATATATATTGACCACTAGTCGACGACTAAAATGGCGATAGTCCTCTATTGGGATATTCATGATTTAAAAAAAACTGAGAATTTTACATCGAATTCTTTATATGCTTCCTGACGTTTATAAAGTTCATTTAACAAGTCGACGATGGCAAAGTACGTGCCAACACGGAACTTGTTACGCGCTGTATAACAATTCTTTTCGCGTTCCATCAGCTGCAATATTCTACATCTATTTTTCTGTTCACTTCATGATATTTTTGCACTTTAAATTTTTACATTGTTATCTCTTCAAAATTTTCTCACTGAACTAATAACATAACTTTATACAAGTGTCAATTTTAATCAACTGAAGCTTCTTATTAATTGCATAAAATCTACACAAAACCTTATTCCACGTGATTAAAGAATGTCAATGTCTAAAAAATTTATCTGATTAAGGAGGTTCGTGCTTCATTTCGACCCATTTCAGTGTTTTGCAGTGACATATTTTTCCATAAATTCCGCTGATAGTATTAATGCTACTATTAAAATTTTCAGTTAAGCTTTTACAAGCATCTGATCTAGCAACTTAGAGTATGTCAAAAGGTCACTTTAGCGATAAACTGTTATTAGATGCAAGTAAGGGAGTGCACAGGACATTCGAGTATTAGACGAAGAGAGAAATACGTAAAAGTTTTGGTTCAGTTCAAAAAAATCGCAAGAATTCTACTAAACATTTATTATTAGAACTTATTGTGGGTTTATGAGATAGACTGTGTGTGACTCGACAAATATTTGACAGAGCAAAATTTTTGTTGAATTTGAAATTTGTAAAAACACAATTTTGAAATAAGGTGAAAAACTTTTTTATTTTGCTGTTCGGAATCAAACAAATTTTGACATTAGCAAAAATAAATAATTTAAAAATTATAATTATAAATAATGAACAACATAAAAAAAAATATTTACCAATGTTAACATAACAGCACAATAAGTTCCGAATTAATAGAAAAATTAAACAAATTTAGTGGATTAGAGAAGTAAATATAAAGTAAGGGTAGATTAAATCAAATCAAAATCACTTTGGTGCCAAAAGAGACTTCTGTCATAATTTGGTATTCTTCTGTCATAATTTGATAATTTAAAAAGCTATACCAAATTCTGAAGCTTTGTTATGGTGAATATGGATTTCAAAAGTCAAAGTTATGACAATTAATAACTGTCATTATTTCGTCGTTTCACACACAGCGATACATAGATGCATAACAGCTTTTTTATTAAGGAGGCAGATCTTGGTTGGTCCAGGTGGCCAAGATTGTAAATCCGGACGCCGGCCCTGGTTCTGGTATGTTCTTTTATCGTCCTGGCCGGATCAAGTTGAACTAGAACAAGTCCTACATAGTAGGACATTTCACAGCCGGCACCTATCAGAAATCAAATATGTTTTCTCTATTTGTCCTGGCACAATAAGTTTGTCCTCTGATCTGATTGTCTGATTTGACCTAGATAGATGACAGTGTAACACGCCGCATTAGATTCTAAGCAGGTCCCAATCAGTTGTAGGGATTCTTTTCATAGCATTTTTGGTATTATGTTTTTCATTCTTTTTTTTATTTTTATAATTACAAAAACAGAGGTTTTTAAAAGATTTAGTTTTTCTGATGAAAAACGAGTCTGCGTTGGTCAAGCTAAAAATAAGTTAACAAATCCCAATTTAAGTTAAACTGCTTATTAAAATAGTATTGAATTAGGGCTGAGATTTATTAAAAAATTAATCCTATTTATTCTAATTCACTATCTCTTGAGTTAGTGCCGAGAGTCTAATCTCAAGTCAAATACTTTATGAGTGCAATCTCGGCACTAATTCAAAAAAAACTGAATTAATGCCGAGGTTTTTTAGAAAATTAAATATCGGCCCTATGTCAGTTTAAAAATGTCTACGCTATGTCAGTTTAAAAAAATTTACGCTAATTCAAAAAAAAATGAAATAATGTCAAGAATTTTCTCGGCGCTATGACAGTCGGCGCTATTTAATGGAGCCTTCTGAATTGCGAAATTAAACTTATTTAATTAAAACAAGTTTTGTTCGTAAAACCGTTCTGGAACAGTATGAAACTTAGTATAACATTTAAAAATAAAAACCTTAGGTTTTCAATTTTCATCTCAAAACAGGATGCGAACTTTGATTTAAAGTAAAGGGCTTTAGATATTTAGATTTAACCCTCAAATATTTTTTATGTTTGTTCAATATTTTCCTTAATTTCGCTTTAAATTACCCACACTGTTCAGGAATAATAAGCAGATTTTAACCTACTAAATGCTACGTGTTGGCAATAAAACAATAGATTGATCAATAAAAAGTATAAACGGAAAAAATATTTGTTTTCTCTGTAAGACTATAACCAACGTGAATGAAATCTAATTTCAGAAAAACTGAGACAATTTCAATAAAAAGAAATCGAACTAATTTGTCTCATTCTATTTTATTTCCGTAATACTGAAACCCAATTAGTAAGTGCCATATATCGAAAAGAATTGATTTTTTTGTCCATTTTGAAGGGATTGAATGGTTAGTCATAAAATAAATGAGGTTTACTGTACAAAAATGTCAATAACCTGAGTTATTTTTCATTATTAACAGTAGCAACAAAAAAAGTTTTATACGAAATCATTATGCCCAATGAATTTCCATCGTAATATTTTTTTCATTTAAATCTTCTTGTATTTACATACAATAAGTTTTTTTTGCTGAGTTCTAAATTATTGATTGGTGGTGGTGAATGTGTTACATGGTATCAAAAAAATTTCTTCCTCCTCATTTTTAAATCAAACAAATTGCTTTGTGGAATTTAAATTTATAACTTGGTTTTTCTCTTAGATTTTCTCTAAACAAATATTTAGAATAATGAAAAATGTTGTGATAAATTACGTGTGCACACATTGTTCGTATAATATGGGTTTTTTTTAAAATTTCAAGGCAAAATTAAACTAGGAATCTTTTCAATACACGGAAGGACGGAGAAAATGTATTTTGTTTAAATTACGCCCGTATTTTTGTTTAAAACGTTAAATTATAATTTTTGCTTTGCAAGATTTTTTAAGGATGAAACTTGTTATACATTAAGCTCTTACGCTTTTATTTAATAATCATTACGAATTCGCGTTTTATTATTTTATTCATTCTAATAGAAACCTTTGTGTTATTTTTCTGTCAATTTGCTTTTTATATTATTTGCTATTTAATAGTCAACAAACATGCTTCTTTCATTATACGAACTGACAACATTAGTAGAATTTTGATTTCTTCATAAAAATGAAAAATCGTTTCGGTAAGATTTTTACGTAAAAACCTCATCAGTCATTTAATGTTTTGTTTAATATTCAACATAAGTCACCAATACCTGCCAAAAATTAATTTTGGTTTATAGAATCGCGCTTTTATATTTTAAATGTAACAGTACAAAACGGAAAATAATAATGTTTGTTATTCGAATTTCGATTAAAAGCTTAATTCGATGTCACGTAAGGATTGGTAAGCTACAATATCTATAAAGGGCATATCATATTATAACGTTTTTCCAACCATCCTTCGAATTGGCCTTACTCTCAATTCGATAAACGCATTTCCCAAACCTCTTCCAGGGTTCGATCACTGATTAGTAAGCACAAACACCAGGTTTTATTAAGTATTCAACTCTGTTATTGTTCCACAACAACAGGAAAAAAATACAGCAACAATATCCCTATTGTAACGACTGACTAATGAGAGTATTTCTGTAAAAGTAAAAATATTCGGTTGTAATACCACGAGTCATTGAAATTTTTTCGAAAATTTTTTGATTTTACGAATTAAATTATTTAGCAACACTGCGAATCAAAGCGTACAATAAACCACGAGTCCGAAGGACGAGTGGTTTATGTTGTGGTTAGATTGAGCAGTGCTGCTTAA
Organism: Diogma glabrata; assembly: GCA_963693315.1. NCBI lineage: Eukaryota > Metazoa > Arthropoda > Insecta > Diptera > Cylindrotomidae > Diogma > Diogma glabrata. The sequence goes on along the minus strand of OY856188.1, from coordinate 215,781,366 downwards.
AAATAATTTAATGAGTAAAATTGAAAAAGTTTAGACAAAAATTTCAATGAAGAGTGGTATTTAATAAGATAATTTTTTTTTAATTACAATATAAATAAAATTTTTTCTACAAATTATTCAATAATACAAAATTATGTAAAACTGCAGTTTGCAAATAATAAAAATGTCCGTTTTCATTCATAAATGATTGCATGTTTAAGTATATTTGTCAAAATTAAATTACAAATTTATAGCATTTATGCGCCTACTAAGATGAAATTATATTTCATTTTGTTAGAAGAAAAAATGACAACAAAGAATTTTCATAACAACAAAGCAAAATTATCGACGACAAGAAGAATTGCCGACAGTTAAAACAAAGCCTACTTTTTAAATATCATAGTTTGTATGAATGAAAAATAAAATTTCTGACAGCAAAAAAAAATTATCATAAATAAAGAAATTTGCTAATAGTTTGCCACTTTATTTCGATTCCGGCCAGTAATATGGAATAGACATAGAAGCGCTTATATATGTCAATAATATTTTAACATTTTTTTAAGTTGATTGAACTCAATACTAATTAATAATACTTGTTTGTGTCTGCATAGAGGTTTTCGCTATGTAGGCTTATACATAGTATTACATGTAGATGTAATACAACTGTTCAAATTTATTAAGCTTTAGAAAAGTTGTTTGATCGGATGAAATATAAAAGTTTAAATGTATAACTTTTATACGAGAAAAATACAAGAGAAAAGAAACAAAATACTGAAGAGCCTTACTATTTATAATGGTCCATTTTTGTTTGGCCAGGTCATTATCCCCAGGGGTCACTTGACACGGGAACTTGCGCTCCCGGGGTTCCTGAGCTAACCGGTCAATCCAGCCGGACCAGCTCACTGGTGAATAGGAGAGGCGCAAGCCAAAAGTGTGACCCGATCGGCTTTCTCGGTTACTATGGGGTAAAGCATTAATGTTAGCCACAGCTTTACATTGAGGTTGGACTCGTAGTGGTTGTGGTTGGAGAAATTCTGATATATGGGAGGCTCCAGGGCCGCTATGTAGAACCATTATCAGTAGTCTTTTATGGTAGAATGGGTTACCCTGCCGTAAGGGAACCCGAGCAGGTGAGCCTGCTTAATGAGCTCCCTACCAGATGGGATCTGGTACTGGCATACGCTAGATTGCCGGCAGCGATACCAATGCTGGCTTACTTATCTGTGAGATCGGATAGTAAGCAATTTGGCGGAAGCCTTAGGGTTTCAAGCTGTGTGGTGCAGTTGAAAATAACCTGTGCCCCTATGTGAGTGCGCGTCTGCCGGTAGAGTTTTCTTAACTAGTTACGGCGACTAATAATTAAGAACAATGACCAAAAATTATTTGTATTAAAATCAGAAAGTGAACATTGTATCAGTAGTGTTATTGTGACACAAAAAAATGTATATTCTTTTTATTAAATGTTCATATTAAATTTGTTATATTACTTATTTTTAAAATTGGTGTTTTTATTCAGCAGTGCTAGTTTTCATTGCTATTATAAGGTTTTGTGTATTAACAGGTTTAACTAGCATCAATTCCTAAAATCCAACAAATAATCCAAACAAATTTCAACATTTTTTATTTATTTTGGAATAACATATTTTTGTTGTATAATAATTTACGAATAATAATATTACACCGGAAAACTCAAAAAATATATGAAAACTGAATCTATGACAAACAAATAATTACACTTGCAAATCTCTTATCACCGAATCACAGAATAATTAAATGAATGTAGAATAATTAAAGAAACTATTAATTAGCTAACAGAAAAAAAATAATCCAGCAGTATAAAAAAATAAATCACAAAAATTATATAAATCTAAATACAATAAAAAGCTTACGTTAATTTATTTCTTGAATGTTGTCTTCTTCATGTTTTATTTTACGTCTTCGTTTATCTTCTGTGATAACTCCCTTTATTAACGATTCCCCAAACATTTGATTGAAAATAGTAGGTATTGCAGTTTTCTTGAGACGTATCCTTAACGGTGAACTTCGATCTAAACAATTTTCCTCAAAATGCTGCGAACAAATTACATCATGTTTCTGCGGTTTCCAATGTTTTAAATTTAGTGCTTTTAGCCATGCATTTAAAAATTTTGTATCGGTTGGAAATCTGTGACATGTTATTTTATTTCTATTATGCTTTTCGTAACAATTTGAGTTCACACATTTACATATACAACATTTCATAACTATTGTTATTTAATTAAATTTGCAAAATTTTAATGTTTTCAAATTGTAAATAAGAACTTTATTTAAAATAATTTTGTAAATTAGTTTTGTTAATTTTATAGAAAATAATAACAATGATTAATCACCATTTCTTTAATTTTTTTAATTTTCTGAACACTTATCATTTTGATTTAATTTTATATACTAATTGAACTCCAATCAAAACAATTTGATCGCTTATATACACAATATATTAGGCTTTCTGTTTCCATCTCCAGTAATAATAAGCAATTCCCCTTTTTTACAAATTAAAAAAAAGCATATATGCGAAACATGTTTATTAATTGAAATTGAGTTCAATTGTACAGTAGTACAAATAAATTTCCACGTTTATCACAACTGAAAAAAATTAATAAATTATTAGCGAATGTTTTTTTGAATATGAATACTATTATTTTAAAGCATAAATCGAAAATAGTCTGTCGCTACAGTTGTTTGTACTAGAAAACGGCTTCGAAGATAGCGAAACCGTTGTTTTTACCATTCCGGTTATATGGAACAAATGAAATTGATGGTAGCTGAGAAAAATGCAACGGACGTAATTGAATTGGATCCGAAATTTTGTTCAAAAAGGTAAAAATAACTCGTCTTAAGTTCTACGCATAAAAGTAAACGAGAAGTTGCATAAAAATAATATATATGTAAGTTAGCGCATACAAATTAATCGTCAATATTTGAACGTGATAGAATTATTTCAACGCGAAACATATATGTACAAATTAGTGTTTGAGGAATTTTGAACATTACAAAACACTACAGTAAGCCGTTGTAATGACATCCGCACAGGGATTTTTTTATTGGGGTATCAAGAGATGATTTGATACAAATGATTATTATATGTATGATTGTCATGCTGGTTCATCTTTTGATTTTGTTCATCTTTGGTATGATTAACATAGTGTATACATTCTACAAAGCGTCTATGGATGACGCTCTAGATTTTTGGATAAGTGATTTTTTTGGAATGCAATTTGTGACAGCCTACAATCAGCATATGTTCTACAAGACCGGTTTTGGAAGAAGACAACTAAATTAATGTAAGCTTATGTATTTTAATTTACTTATTTTAAATATTTGTTTTTGTTCTTGCATAGTTTGTCCTAAATTATTATTCTTTGTTAGCTAAATTTTTGGTTTGTAAATTACCATCGATAGTATCGATTGTTGAAAAATAGTGTAAATAACAGATTTTCCGTGTCAGATTCACGTATATATCTTTTTCAAAGTCTAATCCTCTACATTATCTAGAGTATTCTTCTAACAGCTGCGAAACTACAACGGTTGATTGTAGAAATTTCCATTATTTCCATTAATACATAAAATATCTTAATTTGCGAAATACAAACAAGTGTTTCTTTTAATAAAAATAAATTTATTATTAATAATGTTTCACCAAGTGCCAACAGTAACCTCAATAAATACCATAAAATATCTCTTAAATCATTTATCGGGAATGTTGTACTGCAGAATACAGACTTGTATCGCTCCAGCAATTGACGTGCTGCTTTCTTCTGCTTTTCTAAAAGTTCTTCTATCCATTTCTGCACAAGTTGTTCCATTTCTGTCTTCTGTTGTTTTGTGTTGACAGAGCTGTTAGTGTTTTCTGCTCGCATTTTATGTAAGCAACCTCTTCGCATAGCCCTATAATTGATCCTTTCTTAATTGTTTTCTGCCTATCTGACATATTTAAAACCCTTACTGGTATTTTGTAGTCAGCATTCGATCTAACTAAGGTTTTCCCTATAATCACTTTATGATTTTGATCTTCTTTGTTGGCTTTCACAACCACAACCTGGGCGACTCAGAACCTCCTTCCAATTTTCCCTAAATGATTGTTTCTGATTGGGGTGGCAGCTTTTCTCTGTGATCTAATATTATTCAACAAACAGAATATGATTTTTCACCATTAAATTGGAGTGTCAACTCAACATTTCCGTACGTGAGTACTCCTTTGCAAACATCAATTACGAATTCATTTGGCCTCATGAAGTCCATTCACAGAACTACTTCATCCACAATGTCAGCTACAACCACTTCATGTTGAGAGTGAGTATTCCCGATTTCAATGTAAATCAATGTAAACCATTTTTTTGCCTTTAATACTTGCACTTTCCCCAGTTGCCATCTGCATTCGGCATCTCCCTGCTGGTTTTAGTTTCCCTTTCACAACATCTATGCGAACAATTGTATCTGTTAATCCCGTATCCAATAAGATGATATAACTTTTTCCATCAATATCAGCCCTAACAGTAAGGCTGTCACCACCTCTTGTTAATCTCGATACATGGATGAAGGTTATGGGACAATCGGTTATGGGAGCCAGCTTACGCCCCTTTAGGCTGGCTCGTTGTAGTTTAGCTGATTCGGTGCTGCCCCGTCGTCTTCTCTAGCTTGTACACGTACGTCGCTGCACAGGTGATCCTGACCTTGTTCTTTTTCTTCTCATATCTCTGCATTGAGATGCTGATCCCTCAAAATATTACCCAACTTGCCATACAGCCAGCATCGAACTCTGTCACTGCTGACACTTTCTCGTGGTCTTGACTTGTAAGTGTTATCATCAGGCAACTCCAACTCTGCATAACTTTTGCGGTCGTTTTCTGGGACCGCCTGTAATGCTTCAGTTGCTTCCCTTTTAAGTGCAATTATCAATGCAGCAAGACGATTGTTAGCGTTTCAAATATTCTGATCTGCTGGAACTTGAAGATGCCAAAAGATGTGGAGCCGTGTTCTAATATATAGAATATATTAGAACTGAGATAATCAAGGCACATTATTTTAAAAAAACAGCTATAAAAATCACAAAATGATCAAAATTTTTTATTTCCAATAAAGTTTTTAATTGTCAATTTAGAAATAGGACAAAACTAGCTTATTAATTTAGCTTAACCTTTTTTATTAAAGTTAAATATTTTTGATTTTTATAATCACAAAAACGTCAGTTTGAACAATTCAAAAAATAATTTTTCAAGAAAAAATCACATTTTCAAGAAGCTAACATTCTCGAATCATCCACTACCAAAAATAAAACTATATTCCATGTTTTAACTTTTAAATAATTAAAACAAAGAAAGTTTTTTTGCAAAGAAACTGCCAAAAAGATTTTTGTTTTATCCTTTTATTTTGTTTTGTTAAGGCATAGTACGTGAGGTACGTGGTTATCAATGGTATTATTCGTTTTATACTTTTTCTATAAAAGAAAGTTCATCTTAATCTAAAATTCACAAAACTCGTTCAAAAAATCCATTAAAAGTATCACGACTTTAAAATTGTTGATTAGATTACGTTTTTATCGTAGAATATGGATCAAAACTTTATATATGTATGCTAATTTGAGAAAGTGCATATTTAAGGCTTGCCAAAGTCCGAAAACAACCATGGCAATTAATGTTCTATTACCCACCCACGAAAGTAAAAGGATGTAAAATTTCCTTTTGTATTTCATATTATTATCCAATATAGTTTATCTTTGTGACACCGTTTTTACTAGAAATGTGTGATAACTTTTAATTTGTAAATGGTTGAAAGAGAAATTGAAAGAGAAAATTTCTATCATGGTATACAGTTCGATAATATGGAATATTTTCTAAACATCTAAAAAAGCATAAATCTATCTTTGACAAGAAAATATAGCTCAATTTTAAAAAGAAAACTACTGTATATAAACAAACTTAAACTTAAAACATTGTAAATGACAGGAGTCAGCTCGTGTTTGTACACTTTCGATTTCAAACACTTCCAAATCGTACCAAATAATCACTTGCAACCGTTAAAGGTATCACTCTGCCTGTTTTTTGGTAGAATTCATGCAACTTACTAGTCATAACTTCTTCAAATTAAGAGTTTTTAGTAAAAGTAAAGTCAAAAACGCAACAAACATAACGTGAACAAACGTCCCGCTTTTGGCGGGACTGTCCCGATTTTTAACAATTTGTCCCGCGTCCCGCGGCATTTTGAAAATATCAAAATCTCGTTATTCAATGAAAAAATATGGAGGGGCTGAAACCTCACAGCTCTGAGATATTAAGACTTTGGTCTGGGTTAAGGACTTTGATATAGTTTTCGGCAAAAAACTTTTATGAGGGCATGGTTTTTAGTTTTGGGCAGCGATGTATATCAAACATTACTCTTTGTTAGAGTACAAGTATTTTTTTATCTCTGTTGTATAGAAATTTATTACAAAACTAACACGAAACATCAATACGATGCCGGAAAATTATAACAGATCATAAATTAACACAATTTAGTGAAAAGATGATACACTCAGCAACATACTCAAAAACCTCTCCATTTAGCGTTTCGAGAAAATATTACAAAATCACAAATTCATATTTTTTTCAAAATTCCAAAAATATTGTAAAAATTAAATAAAATAAAACTTTTCAGAATTCCAAAAATATTCCAAAAATTAGAATAAAATCAAATATTTAAACTTTTTCTATATTCCAATAATATTCCGAAAATTCTTAAACATTCAAACTTTTCCAAAATTCTAAAAATATTGCAAAAATCATTACAAAATCAAAAATTGAAACTTTTTTCAAAATTCCAAAAATTATAATAAAATCAAAAATTTAAAATTTTTCAAAATACTAAAAATATTCCAAAAATTCTTACAAAATCAAAAATTAAAACTTTTACCATAATTCTGAAAATATTGCAAAAATTATTACAAAATCAAAAATACAAACTTTTTTCAAAATTCCAAAAATTTTTCAAAAACTATAACAAATTCAAAAATTTCCATGTCCAATTTCATTTTCAATTACATTTACGTCATAAAAATTATAGTGCCATAATTCTCTATAATAATAATATATTTTCATATCATACATATTATTAGTTTTATTTTTTTCCAGAAAATTGGGTAAAAAAATAAATAAAAATCTTTCTTTTGACACACTTGTCAATATTTTTTTGACAAACTTATAATGCCATAATTCTGAATAATAGTAATAAAATTTCCTTTCAAACAAATAATTAATTTAATTTTTTTCCAAAAAATGGAGTAAATAAATAAATAAAAATCTTTCTTTTGACACACTTGACAACATTTTTTTGACAAACTTATAATAATGCCATAATTCCCAATAATAATAATAAAAATTCATTTCGAACAAATAATTAATTTTATTTTTTTTTTTTTTCAAAATATTGGGTAAAAAAATAAATAAAAATCTTTCTTTTGGCAAACTTGACAAAATTTTTTTGACAAACTTATAATGCAATAATCTAGTTTTTGATCTCGCATCCCTCGCAACCCATCCCTACCATCAAGATTTCTCCAAATTCAATGTTCCTACTCGTAATCACTTAAAATGAACGTTTTTTAAGCAAAAAATATGAAAATTTGTTGTTTTTGACATACTTAATGATTTTTTTGACACTTCCGGTACAGTTATCGAACACAACGTCCTTTCGATCCTGTCCCTTTAGTAAATCCTTCTAGCAGTTTTTCCTGCAGCGTAGGTAATGACGGCCGGACGGATGGCCGGCAGACAGACATACATTTATTTTTTGCTTTTTTGGAATCGGTAGGTCCTAAAACGTCAAAAAATGCCAAAAAAGTGGGGGTAAGAATTTCACTTTTGGCTCATGAATGTAATACTTAGGTCTCTTAGACCGAAGTAAAATTCGTTTTCAAAATTAAATTTGGGCAATTTATTTATGCTAAATAAAACATTTTTTTTAGTTTGATTATATACAAGTAAATTGAAATTATATGACAATCAATATCAATATTGTCGTAAATACTTAAATTAATTGAGCTCCACTTTGTCTTCTATCGAATTTTTAATTTTATATTTATATCAAAATTTGAAAAATAATATAATAAAATAATAAATAAAATAATAAAGTTTAGTTATTGCTTCGGTCTGAAAGACCTCATGAGCCAAAAGTGAAATTCTTGCCCCCACTTTTTTTGAAATTGCTCGACGTTTATGACCTACTGATACTAAAAAAGAAAAAAAAATGTTTGTCTGTCTGCCGGCCGTTCCTCCGGCCGTCATTACCTACGAAATTTAGAAAACCGCTGGACGGATTTCAAAAATTTTTTTTTCTACAAATAGGTATACTCAAGGGACAGGTACGAAAGGACGCTGTGTTCGATAACTGTACCGGAAGTGTCCAAAAAATCATTAAGTGTGTCAAAAATAGCAAACTTTCATATTTTTGGCTTAAAAAACATTCATTTTAAGTGATTACGAGTAGGAACATTGAATTTGGAGAAATCTTGATGGTAGGGATTGGTACGTGAGATCCAAAACTAGATTATTGCATTATAAGTTTGTCAAAAAAATGTTGTCTAGTGTGTCAAAAGAAAGATTTTTATTTATTATTTTACCCAATTTTTAGGAAAAAACTAAAATTAATTATTTATATGACATGCACTTTTATTATTATTATTGGGAATTATGGCACTATAATTTTGACAAAAAAATGTTGTTAAGTGTGTCAAAAGAAAGATTTTTATTTATTATTTTACCCAATTTTTTGGAAAAAAATTAAATTAATTATTTGTTTGAAATGAAATTTTATTATTATTATTGGAATTATGCCATTATAATTTTGTCAAAAAAATGATGACAAGTTTGTCAAAAGAAAGATTTTTATTTATTTTTTTACCCAATTTTTTGGAAAAACATAAAACTAATTATTTGTATGACATGAAATTTTATTATTATTATAGAGAATTATGGCATTATAAGTTTGTCAAAAAAATAATGTCAAGTGTGTCAAAAAATGATTTCATTTATTTTTTTAACCAATTTTTTGGAAAAAAAAATGTAGCTGTTTTTATGACGTAAATGTAATTGAAAATGAAATTGGACATAGAATTTTTGAATTTGTAATAGTTTTTGAAATTTTCGGAATTTCGAACAAAGTTTGTATTTTTGATTTTGTTATAATTTTTGCTATATTTTTAAAATTTTGAGAAAAAAATAGAATTTATATATATATTTAGACTTTTGAAAAAAGTTTCAAGTTTTGATTTTATAAAAATTTTTGGAATATTTTTAGAATTTTGAAAAATTTTAAATTTTTGATTTTATTATTTTGGAAAAGTTTCAATGTTTGATATTGTTATAATTTTTGCAATATTTTTAGAATTTTTGAAAAAATTTGAATTTTTAAGAAGTTTTGGAATATTATTAGAATTTAGAAAAAGTTTAAATATTTGATTTTATTCTAATTTTTGGAATATTTTTAGAATTTTGAAAAAACAATTTTTGAATTTTATATATATTTTTGGAATTTTGAAAAAAGCTTTAATTTTTGATTTTGTAAGAATTTTTGGAATATTTAAATTTTTGATTTTATTATAACTTTTATAATTTTGGAAAAAAAATACAATATTTGATTTTGTTATAATTTATGCAATATTTTTAGAGTTTTTGAAAAAAGTTTTAATTTTGATTTTGTAATAATTTTTGAAATATTTTTAGAATTTCGTTTGAAAAAAGTTTGAATTTTTGATTTCATTTAATATTTGGGCTATTATTTTGAAAACGTACATCGAAAAAAAACAACTATTTTTTAAAAATCTGAAATTTTGATGTTTTGTTGGTATTGACGAAAGGAAAAAAGTAATTTCTGCTTTTATTTTTTGTGTACTCTGAATCGGAGTTATGCGCGGTTGAATTTTGAGGCTTTTTCACGTAGTTTTTGGTAATGGTGGCAATGTTTTGTGAATAGGTGCCACAAATTTCATCCGACTTACGTATATTTTTGCAAGTAAAAAGGAAAATAATTGAATAATTGAAATAAGTAAGTTTAAAATTAATAACTTTTCTCTTTTCCGCTAGGCGGCGCGTAAAACCTTGGTTTGCTTCAAAGCTCATATCTCAAAAAGTAGGCTTTTTTTTTTTTGTTTTTCACAAATTTTAAAGTAAACATATGCAGCTATGAAATTGAGAAATAAAAAGTCAGCAATTCAATATGGATTTTTTCTTACGATTTTTTAAAGTTTGGTATATGAAAAATTCACATGTGTTTTTTTATTAAGTTAATAATCCTGTACTAAATGTGGATCTAATAAATTAAACATTTCATATTTTAAACCTGCAATAAATTTGAACCATTTTTTGTGTATTTCTGATTGAGAAACAGGTTTTTATTCAGAATAAGAATTGGAGATCCCAATCATCGAAGATTTTGTTATAATTTCAACATCACCAACACTAACATTAAAAAAAAACATTAAAAAAATATTTTTCCTATAAACATTATAATTTAATCAATATTATAAATAAATACATTAAAAAATTAATTTATATATTTTTTTTTGCCTTTAAATTGAAATATTTATGATCATCAGAAAAAGAAAACATTTTGGCAATTATTTTATCGGGTGTAGTGTTATCCGGTAAAAAACAGTGGAATCCTTGAGTTCTTTGTTTTCTTCCAAGAACATTTCGTAGATGTCGGTGAGGCTCCATAACACCAACCGCTTTGATTTCCTAATTTTTGTCGATCCTTCTGTAATAGTAACAACATCTTTAAGGCCAGGCATTGTTCTACTAATTTCCTCTGATAAGAAGTATGTTTGAATTTGTTTTACTATATTTTGTGACAAACTGTGCACTTGTTTGCTTTGACGCCAACTGTAAGGACCTACTGTTTCCAACAGATCCATGGCGAATTATACCAGTCGTCTTGATGCATTAAATTCATCCTGGATACGTTGATTTGACCAAAATTTACGTGGTAGAGTTGTCAACAAAAACACTTGTTTTGATTTACAGCTGGCATCTTTAAACTCTTTTTTAAGGTTCATAAGCCATGATGTATATTCACATTCCTCGTTTGGTGATAACACTTTAACTGAATCTACTTGAAATATTCTTTGACTTATTGCCGATGTGACACTTGCAATTTTTTTATAACTTCCTGTTGTAATATGATTTTGTTTGATAGGAGATTCGGCTAACCTTCCAAGAACATAGTTAATATCTTCTAAAATGTCATTAAGTAGTTCAGGAACTGGTGGAGATATAGTATCAACCGAAACTGGTGATGGATCTAAAGATGCTGGAGGTATTTGAATATTTTCGTTCGTTGGAACATTTTCAACATCCTGATTTATAGAAATAATTTTACTATCGATAGTTTCCGAACATGAAAGCTGCAGTATAGAAAATATTAGTTGCATATGAATTTTTATTCATTTTAATAAAATAATTAAATTTACCTTATTTTTATAGATATAAGTGCGACATGTTTCACATATAAACTGGTCATCACGCAAAAAAAAATTTAGGGTCGCAGCTTTTTGAATAACAGCTGGTGTGACCAGTTTCACATTTTTTGATGTCCGCTGATGATTTTTGAGAGTTACAGCACAATTTGAAAGGCATTTCTATTATTATCTTTTCTAAACGTTATGTCTTCTAAATATTTTGGAATATAATTATAATCATAAGGCAATCCAATCAATATATATATATACCCTTGAAATAGTTTTGACATAGGTAGAATCAGGTAAAATTAGGTAGGTACAATTTAATATATTTTGATTGGATGCAAGCATAATTTGGTCAAAAACCGTTTGTGGGCGTCATTAGAAATTTTAAATGTTAAAATTATGAGCCTCTAATGAGATTTTAATTAGTAAAAAGGGGCTGAATAGACATGTTTTAAAATGAATAAACATTTTACACACCCTTTTAATAATTTAAATTCCTTTATTTTACCACTTAACTTAAATTAATTTTTAATAAGTTTTTAACCATTTAGCCGCACAGAAAATGGTTCAAATTTATTGCAGGTTTAAAATATGAAATGTTTAATTTATTAGATCCACATTTAGTACAGGATTATTAACTTAATAAAAAAACAAATGTGAATTTTTCATATACCAAACTTTAAAAAATCGTAAGAAAAAATCCATATTGAATTACTGACTTTTTATTTCTCAATTTCATAGCTGCATATGTTTACTTTAAAATTTGTGAAAAACAAAAAAAAAAAAGCCTACTTTTTGAGATATGAGCTTTGAAGTAAACCAAGGTTTTACGCGCCGCCTAGCGGAAAAGAGAAAAGTTATTAATTTTAAACTTACTTATTTCAATTATTCAATTATTTTCCTTTTTACTTGCAAAAATATACGTAAGTCGGATGAAATTTGTGGCACCTATTCACAAAACATTGCCACCATTACCAAAAACTACGTGAAAAAGCCTCAAAATTCAACCGCGCATAACTCCGATTCAGAGTACACAAAAAATAAAAGCAGAAATAACTTTTTTCCTTTTGTCAATGCCAACAATATATCAAAATTTCAGATTTTTTAAAAATCAAACATTTAAAAATCAACAAAAAAATGTACGTTTTCAAAATAATAGCCCATTTACAACATTTTTGGAATTTTGAAAGAAATATGAATTTGTGATTTTGAAATATTTTCTCGAAACGCTAAATGGAGAGGTTTGGAGTAGCTTGCTGATTGTATCATCTTTTCATTAAATTATGTTAATTTATGATCTGCTATAGTTTTGCAACAACGTATTGATGTTTCGTGTTAGTTTTGTAACACATATCTAAACAGAGATAAAAAATACATGTACTTTAACAAAAAGTTATGTTTGATATGCACCGCTGCCCAAAACTAAAAACCATGTCCTCATAAAAGTTTTTTGCCGAAAACTAGATCAAAATCCTTAACCCAGACCAAAATCTTGGTATCTCAGAGCTGTGATATTTCAGTCCCTTCATATTTTTAACTTGAGTTTGACCCATCGTTTTACTCAAAATTCTGAATACTATTTCCGAAAATGATCTTTTCAATGAAGTATCATTTTAAAAAATATTGCGACGCTGATGCATAGGCTGACTTCACCACAGCTCTGGAAACATAGTGTTCTGGATATATAATGAGCTAATATCCATAAAATACTTTAATTAAAAGCTAACCAATATTATGGACTTCGTAGTTCTAATAATAAAAATATTAAAGCAGGCAGTAGTATTCCAACAAACATAAATTCTGTTGTACGAAAAAAAGTAAAAAAAATTTTATCGGAAGTGACAAAGCGGAAGTTAGGATGCAGAACTGTTGTAAACTTTACTAAATGGGTATGTACCAAATTTCATCTAACTCGATTATTACGTACAGAAGTTATTGAGCTTCCAAAATAACAGGTGCTTGGAGGACCCCCCCACCACTTTGTTCACTATCGCTAAAAAACTAATCAGTTCCTTGCCATACATATTTGCATCTTTTTGCAAAGTGTAATCAAAATTACTTAACGAACGAATGTTGTATGTTTCCAACAAAAATTGAAACAATAAACAGGTGTTCGGGAGGACCCCCCCACTTATCCCAATATTGTCCAAAAACTAGTCAATTCTTTGTCAATAAAGTCTTTATCTTTTTTCAAAGTGCCATTAAAATTGATTAATGAATGAAATCTGTATGCTCCCAACAAACTTTAAAAACCAAGTGTAAAAAGTCAGCAGTTGTATGGTAGATCCCCCGCCACTTTGATCAATGTGTCCCAAAAGATGATAATTATCTTCTACACTAATTGAAATTTTTCCATAAGTTTTATCATAATCACTTCATTATTGTAGGCTGTAGTGTGCATAAAGATACTGAAAAAACTGCCAACAAGTAAAAAAAATTTTTTTTTACCGGAAGTGAAAAACCGGAAGCTGGGATGCAGAATTTTTGTAAATCATACTAAATGCTTATGTACAAAGTTTCATCCAATTCGATTATCAGGTACAGATGTTATTGAGCTTTCAAAAAAACAGGTGCTCCAGGGACCCCCCACCACTTTGTTCACTTTCGCTCAAAAACTAATCAGTTCTTTGCCATACATGTTTGCATCTTTTTCCAAAGTGTCATCAAAATTCATTCACGAATGAATGTTTTATGCTCCCAACAAACATAAAAACTTTGTGGAAAAAACCACCTGTTGTATGGTGGACCCCCCAACCCTTTATCCAATGTGCTCCAAAAGCTGATAAAATCTTTCTCATGTTATTTAAAAGCTTTTCGCAACGTTTCATGAAAATCGATCGGTAATTGTAGGCTACAGTAGGGATAAACACCTGAAAAAAAAACTTTTTAACCGGAAGTGACAAACCGGAAGTTGGTATGCAGAAATATTGGAAACAGTATTAAAACCTTATATACTAAGTTTCAATAAGATCATAGCTCGAGATCAGAAGTTATTCAAGATTTAAACTTAGAGGTGTTCGGGAGACCCCCCGCCATTTTGTCCAAATTTAAAATGAATCCAGATCTTCTATTTTCAAGTGAACCTGTATCATTTGCCAAAGTTTCATCAAGATCCTATGCAGAAAACTCACCCAACAATTTGGAGGTTACATATTTCTGAATTATTTTTCCGAAGAGATTTGAATAGCAATTTTAGGATTCCATCTGCAGATAATAATGAGGTATCCTGACGGTGGAGAATTTTTTTTTGATTTTGGGGCTATTTGAATGGCACTCAAAATATTTAAATCAACCACATCAATTTGTTTTTTTATTTCATAAATGATTTAAATTAAAAAATTTAAAGTTTTTACAACTGCTGCTTTGACTCGAAAAAACCTGTCAATTATGGTTTCAAAGGAATTCCATCTAGTCTTGCAGTCCAGGAGTAATTGCAACTCGTTTCTCGCTCCTTAGTCAATTGTTTTATATTATTTTGCAAAATATTATTGCGAACTGGCGAGTTTTTAAATAATTTTACAGTTACTCCAATTTTGGAAATCGTTACTCGTATTTTCATATATTGATTAATAGTAAATTGTCATGTGAGATCCTACGTTTCTCAATTTCCATTTCCCAATCATTAATTATATCCAACAACCTTATTTCCAAATATATACAAACTCGTCAAAATTCAGCAGAAGAATTTTTGTGCTTGCATATACCAATTATTTTAAACAAAATAATTGATTTGGATTAATGTATGAGTTTTTGCAAATTATAATTTTTATTTAAATAATTAACACTGTTTGCCGTTGGGACTTAATAAATATTTGATTATCACGCCCTTTCCTTTTATTTCCCCAAATAATAAATTAATATATTTATATACTAACACTCTCCTCCAAAATAGAATAAATTACTTCAAACTTAAGAATACTTTTAGTAAAACTAAGGGATTTAAACCGTCAACGGGTTAAGTGAAAAAGAACTTCCTTTTGTTAAAATTGATATCAAATAAAATAAAGTTGATTCCAAATTAAAGCGGCTAAGTTTTTTATTCGGAAAAGTTGTAAGCAGCATGTATACCAGGACGGTTTGGCGTCCGGAATAGTCATCTAAAAGTTCATTTTGTTGTAGATTTGAATCGTATTCATAGTTGTTTGTTAAATTTCGAAATTCTCGACAATATTCCTCTCCAATATGGGGAAATAAGTCTTCGAGATTTGAGAGTTCAAGATGACAGATCTTTCTAGAGCATCTCGATACGACATTTTTTGAGCAGAAACTATACTAGAGACTTAAAAATCCATTTTATGTGTGCAAAATAATTTAACAAATTCTTGTGGAATATTTCATGACGTATTAAACAGCAATAGTAATTCCTCCTAAAAAAAATTTACGTAAATAAGAAATATTCCGAAGAATAAAATAATACTATACATAATTTTTTTTATTTATTATATTTGTATTTTGTACGTTGCACTTATCTTGAAATTAAAAAAAAATATATTAGAATGCAATTTTTCGTTCTACAAAAATTTTTGTTGCTTCATAAAGACATACCTCCCACCCCCCCTTCTTTGGTAATTGGTGTCCCGATTTGCCAAAGTTAAAATTTATTCACCTACAAACACAGCTTGTCACATAAAACATCATAATCGTTCAATCCATTTTTATGTCTTATTCGAAAAAGTTCAATAATACATAAATTCCAGTAATAATCAAGGAAATTAACAGCAAACGGTTTTAAGGTTAGCAGAATTTTAATATATAAACATTTTTAAATTAATTATAAAACTTTTACTTTTAATGAGTAATTGAATTTTTATAATTTTTTTTAAAATAAAATAAAACCCTAAATCGAAAGTCCTTTAATCCCAATGAAATTATAAAAAATGAACATAAAAATTTAAAAATTTATTCAGTTTTTTTTCTTGTCATTACACCACTAAATTTCAATTAAGGTGGATGGTAAACATTTAACATTTTTATTTAAAGATACAAATAAAGAGATTTAGAGATTAATCGTTCCTTCTATTTTGAATATTTATCAAGGATTGTTTTTGCTTTTGTTTATTTTTCATTTTGTTATTATTCTTAGTGTCTGTCACCTTTTAAACAAAAGATTTATAACAAAAAGCTTCTAGGTGGTAGGTTAAAAGATTATTATTAGAAGATTTCATATAAACCCAAGGATCTTCTCATTGGTATGATTAAATTGGATGATAATAAATCTAAGGTTATTTGTAAACAAGCAACTATAATATTTTTGGACATAAAGCTTTTTGTATTTATCATGATTTATAGTTGTCAAGATAAAATGTGTCTCTCATAATAAACATTTTTTTAATATCTCTTGCACAGAAAATACAATAAAAATAATCTTATGTGTTTCAATTGTAATTATAACCGTAATAAACTAAAACAATAAAAAGAAAATTATTTGCTTAACTCTCGATATATAAAAACATATACAAATTATAATCATTAAAGGTCATCTGTTTTTATCTTCTATATCAATATCAAAATATGTATATAAATTTGTAGTGTTCCTAGTTGACCTTGGCATGGCTCCAACACAAACATAAAATCGAAGGACTAAAAGGAAAATAAATGGTAATAAAAAACTCAATAATACAACATAACTCTTAACCTTGGCAAACATAAAGTCTAACATTGATTAAAATATTATTTATTGAAAGACAGAAATGAAAAATAAGCTTAGAGTGTAAAGAATCAATTTTTTTTATTTAAAATAAATAATTTACAAAACGAACAATTTTATCGAGTTTTTAAAGATTGGGGGTGGCAAAAGTTTTTTATTTAATTATTAAACAATTAATTTGAAAAAAAATTGTTTTTATTTCTACATAAAAACAAGGGTGCCGGCTGTCTTGAATTAATTTTTATTATATGATGAAAATTGTAAGACCTTTTGCTGGTAGCTCATTGGGTTGTTTTTAAACACGCAAAGCACAAACATACATAAAAGCTTCCAAGTATCATAAAAATAAAGGGAAAATTAAGTCCAATAATTTCACTTTTTTATGGTTAATATTTAAAATTTTACATTGTGATTAATATAAATATACACATGAAATGTAAATTAATCTCAGACTACTCCATTTTAATTTAGGTTTTTAGTACAATGAAATCTTAAAATTGATAAATCCAAAGTACATAAATAAATAAATAAAAATACTGATCCTTAAAAATATTTCATAAATATTTTAGGTATCTATTTCAGTCACAGGCATATTTCAGTGTGTGTTAAGTATAGGTCGAAAATTAAAATGAAAAATTTGTTGCATCAGATTTCTAACAAAGTTCAGCACGCTATTTAGGACAATATATAAATTTCGAAGGATAAAGCTGAAAATTAGTTTAACATTTGAAACAAAAAAAAAAGGAAGTGTCTAACTAGTCAAAAAATATAATTTGATGTTGTTGAACAAGATTTGGGGAAAACCATCGTGTTTGATAATTGAGCTTTTTGTTGAACTAACGATTCATTTTGGTTTCCACAGTTATTGAATTTGGCTGTATAATGCTCAAAATACATGGGCAGAATGCTGCACATGTATTTTGAGCATAAGAATGCTTTGCAATTAACATTAGACTAGCCCTTAAAAACAGTGAAATTTACTTAATGATATAAAAACTAAATATATGTAAAGGGAAGTAATAAAAATAGTTACAGAACCTTCCAGTAAAACACAGTGACAATAATAACAAACACATACATATACTTTCTTACTATTACTTACTCGTTTTACTTTATTGATTTACAATATATCGCGTTCCATACAAAACTATAATTTATTCTTTATTGGCCTATTCATACCCTTTTTTATTCAATTTTTCACTAGTTCGTGCTATTAATACCTTTACTCTAGAAAATTTGGTACTATACACAAAACCCAATTCTTCTTACTTGTATTCTTTTAATAATAATGTCGCTCTGAGAAATTGAAATGTTGTTCTTTTTGTATGTTCTTGAAGACAATGACGTAGGTCAATTTATTTCATATCGAATGATATAGGTCGATTTGCATTTCATTCGTATAAAAAAGCAATCTCTTTAGATTAATCCAATACGATATTTGTCAATTGTCGGCATCAATACCGTATTAGAGTAAATCGTGAAAAGCTTTCAATATTTTTCAAATCAAATCAAAAATAATTCTAAGTTTATCTTAAATTTTTCACCATGTGTAACGTAACGAACAGCTCAGGAATTTTTTTTATTATTAAAGCTGATAAACCATACCAAAATACAGAAGGAGAAATAAAACTAAATCAAATTATGGTTAATAGAAAATAAATTTAACCCAAAGTTTTTCTTATTTTCATGTCAAATAAAAATAGAAAATTGCCAAAAATGTAGCATATTCGTGTATTTTGCGTTTAATTTTACTTTAATTTTTCATTAATAATTACGTTATCAGATGTTAGGCTATAAGAAATTCTATAAATAAATTGTTCGTGTTACAAAAACATGAATTCCAATCATACATGAAACTATAATGATTTTAGACAAGTAATATTGTTAATCAATATTTAATTTGCTAATGGAAATTAAATTGTTAAGAATAATTTAAAAATTCGATGATTTAAAATAGAAAAAAAAAATAATTTAATTTAATAAAAATTCAATTAATAAAATTTTAAGTGTTTTGTAATCAGATTCAGTCTCTTGATTTATTCAAACACCTTCTTCAACCTACATAACAAGATAACCAAGAAATTAAAATAGAAACACAACTTTATATAAAAACAAAACCATAATAATCTATTTTTGATCAAATCCATTAAATTGTTTTTAAAGGCTCATTTCAATTTGTCAATATTTATGTTTGACAAGAAAATTTTGATATAAACATGAAAGCAAACACCCGAAAAATCGTAAGAATAATAACAATTATTTTCCCCAAAAAAACAGTAGGACTCGATAATGTTCGACATTTTAAAAAATAATTTTTTTTCACTACAAACATAAATTATGTTTGTATGTATTATATTAAACATTTTTGATTGTAGAATATGAACAAACAAAGTATGTTAACTACAAATAGGTAATGTAAATTGTGGTATGGAGTTACTTTATTAGCTATATAATTGTAATTCGTAAAAGAGATTGTTTTATTCAATCTAAAGTCGGAAAGCTATGAAACAGATTCTACAATTTCTGACTCAGTAGTATTAAAAAAAATCACCCCTAACAGCAAATCAGATTCTGTCATTCGATTTTCATGAAACTCGGTATATAAGGTTTTGGTGTAGTTTCACACAGTTCTGAAAGCTAGTGTATTTTTTTCATAGTGCTAAAAACTTTTGAGTGTACTTGGACAATGTAGGAAAAAGATTAAGTTTTCCATAATAAATATTTTTTTATTCATCTACATAATAAAGTGTTACTTTATTACTGTAATTTGCGGGCTTAGTGTCACATTTTAACCCTTTCTTGTCATAGTTATGTCCAAAAAAGTAAAAAACATTTAAATTTGTATAAGTTATATAAAAATAAAAATTTTTTATCAAGGCACAATTGAAAGGTTGTTTCAAAAATTTATTACTTTTTTGTTGTCATAGTTATACAATTTGTTTGAAAAAATAACAAATATTTTGGTCAAACGCTATTGAAGTTCACCATATTTTTATTTCAAAATTTATGCAAATTTTTAATTTTGATTTTTCTTTAACAATTTTTTTTTAAATTTTGCTTGCGGCGAATAAAAAATAGTATATGACAAACAGACGTAAGATATTTTGGACTTAATATGGGTCCACATACGTCCAAAAACTTTAATTTTACGTCCTTGCATCATAATCTACAATTTTGAAACTTCTATAACTTTAAGTCCTCCTTAAGTCTTAATTCGATTTTGATGACACTAGACATTCTGATTTACTCAAGCTTAAACTACTGTCAACTAAAAAGAACAGTTTGGAAATACAATAACCTTGCACGTTTCGCGAAAATTGCTTTGACAAATTGAAACGATAAAATATGAAGAGGCTGAAATCTCAAGGCTCTGAGATATCAAGACTTCGGTCTGAGTTAAGGATTTTGATATAGCTTTCGGCAAAACACTTTTATGAGGACATTGTTTTTAGTTTTGAGCAGCGATGTTTATCAAACAAAAAACTCTTTGTTAAAGTACATGTATTTCTTTATCTCTGTTTAGAAATTTATTACAAAACTAACACAAAACATCAATACGCTGCCAGAAAATTATAACAGATCATGAATTAACATAATTTAGTGAAAAGATGATACAATCAGCAAACTACTCAAAAACCATTTCATTTAACGTTTCGAGAAAATATTACAAAATCACAAATTCATATTTCTTTCAAAATTCCAAACATATTGTAAAAATTAAATAAAATCAAAAATTTAAACTTTTTTCAAAATTTTAAAAATATATATAAAATTCAAAATTCACATATTCAAAAATTCTGTTTTTGTTCAAAATTTTAAAAATGTATTGCAAAATTTATAACAAAATCAAAAATTTAACTTTTTCAAAAATTCTAAAGATATTGCAAAAATTATTACAAAATCAATAATACAATTTTCTTTCAAAATTTCAAAAATATTCCAAAAACTATAACAAATTCAAAAATTTCCATGTCCAATTTCATGCTCAATTACATTTCATGTCATACAAAAAATTAAATTTCTTTTCCAAAAAATTGGCTAAAACATTAATGAAAATAATATTTTTGACACACTTGACAATATTTTTTTGACAAACTTATAAGGCAATAAAATTCTCAATAATAATAATTTCATGTTCAATTACATTTCGTTTCATACAATACTAATTTTATTTTTTTCCAAAAAAATACATGAAAATCATTCCTTTGACACACTTGAGAACATTTTGTTGACAAACTTCTAATGCAATAATCTAGTTTTTGATCTCACACACTAATCCCGACCATCAAGATTTCTCCACATTCTTTGTTCCTACTCGTCATCACTTAAAATGAACGTTTTTTAAGCAAAAAATATGAATATTTCCTTGATTTAAATCACTTGACCATTTTTTGACACACTTCCGGTAAAGTTATCGAACACATCGTCCTTCCGGCTCTTACCATTGAGTATACCTATTTTTAGAAACCAAAACTTTTAAAATCCCTTCAGCGGCTTTCTAGATTTTGTCGGTTGTGACGACCGGCCGGCAGACAGACTTACATTTTTTTTTTGCTTTTTTGGAATCGTTAGATCTAAACCGTTGAGAAATGCCAAAACCTGGGGGTAAGATTTTCACTTTGGCTCAGGAATGTTATACTTAGGTCTTTCAGACCAACGTAGCTAATAACAGATTTGAATCATTCAAATGTAACCAATTATAAGTAGATGCCAATTTTAAGAAACATAATGAAAACCAGCTGAGGTTAATAAAATGACCTCGTTCAAATTATTTTCATAAAAACATTTTCACGAAATTTATGAAATTAAAACTAGTAAATAGCATGCATTAAGCTTACGTGTACCATTTTGTAGTTACTAATTTCATGTTCAATGAAACACATGACCTTTAATTTATAAACAAAAATCAAACAAAAATTTTAGGTTTCATGTCAGGCAATTTTTATAATAAGTGGATCTTTATTTACTTAAAAAAGACAGTTTCCATAGAAACCAAAACACTTATATAAATTTACAAATGAAAACCAAAAATTACCTTAATTTTCTATTTCTTTGAACAGAAATAATAACAAGAGCATTACCCAACACAGCTCCAATAATAATTGTTCCAAAAATTAAACTCTTGACACATAATATTGTTAACTCAATCCAACTGTTTTTATCATCTTTTACGTGTTCCAAGATTGTGGATGAGCCAACTGATGTTGCTGATAACTGTGATGTTGTGTTGTTATGATAACCATCTAACTGAGAAGTTATGTTAAAATTTAGACCATGTTCACTATCAGAGGATGTCGCCAATAGCGACATGTCTCTAATCATAACGATTATATACGAAATTTACAATTCCTTTCGTTTCTCCCTATATGATTTTTTGACATGATTGATAGCTGGCAAATCTAAAAAATTGAAAAAAAAAATCTGTTAATTCTTTTGGAAACCGATATTTTGATTTTTCTAAGTAATCAATGTTAAGACTTAAGAGCAATATATTTTTTCTATTTTGCGTCTAAAATAAAGTCATTTCGATACCCAAATGCGTATCGAAATGGCCTTCATTAAGATACGCAAAGTTTTGTTTTTCAAAGTTGGTCACATTGGTCATACAAACGTCAGTGAAAGTTAAAACGAATAATTATATAAATAAAATTATTCTTATTAATTAATCTTATTATTAAAAAATAATCTAAATTAGTGTTAAATATTTTAATTAATTAAAATAATTAGTAATAATAACAAAATATCAAATTGACTATATTTTAATAAAATACACATTTTATGAAAGCTAGTTTTGCAACAAAAAAATATATAGAAATATGATGAAACGCAGAGCTTACTATTTTGAATTGAAATTTTTAGAAATTTTCTTTAAAACATTAAAACATAAAAAATATTTTTTTAAATTTCAAGACAAAAAATGCAAAATAGAAAAAATAGTATAAAAAACTCGTTTCATAAGACGTTTTATCGCACTTATCCTTTAGAAAACTCCCCGCTGCGCGGGTCGTTTTCTAAACAGATTGCGTGCGATAAAATCGTCGATTATGAAACTAGTTTCTTAATATACTATTTCTTGGTGAAATGTTTTGGAATACGAATTATTATAAATAGATTCATAACAAAAGACTCATTTTGTAGACAATTGTCAATATTTTTAACACTGTAGATGAGTGTTAATATTGAAAAAGGTGAAAAACACGTGAAATCAGCAAAAAAACATGCAATTTTGGAAATGAGGTTTTAATTTTGTATATTTAGGTATTGGATTTTTTTTAAACCCTGTCTTAAGATACAGGGTGTTGAAAAATCAAGAAATTGCTCGACCCTGGTGTATTGAAATGGCTCTACAGTCATAACTACTGAACTGATTTTAATGTTATATAGCTCAAAATGTAGGTAAAGAACAGAGCTAATCAAAATAATAATTCACATTATATGACCTTGAACATTTTCTTTTAGAAAAATAACGGTAAAAAATTCAAATTCGATTTTCTAGAAATGCATATTCTTTAAATTTTTTAATATGTGAAAGGTACATATGTTACTAACATTATATAAAAAATTCAGGAGGGAAAAATTTTTTGTTTTTTTTTATTAATTTTATTCAACACGCCTTAAAATTGTTCATCATAAAAAAAGTGGAGTTAAAAAATTAACAGTTTTTTTTGGATTTACATATATGTTTTTATAATAAATTTTTAATTTTAACTCAAAATAAATATTTTACACATTTTTTATCATCTATTTAATTTTACATTACTAAATTCCGTAGAGTTAGAATAACGTCTAGCTAAGATTGATCCATCATTTGTATAGGAATGTGTGAGTGATATCCTCATGTTCCAGGAATTGTTTTTAAATTGGCGTATCTATCAGCTAGTTGATTTCGTTTTGCAATGTAACCTGCCTCCGTCACATTGAAAAAATGCATGTTATCTTGAAAATTGCCTGGAGCTGCTGCCCAGTTAGATAACACCAGAGGTGTTGATATAATTTTGTCGTATTCTTTCTTAAGACTCGCTCTAGCTGCTTTTCATTTTACTGTTCCTCCAATTCCATCACAAGGTCCCTTACCGTGCGATGTTGCATGAAAATGCAACTCACTTGCTATTTTGTAGTCATTCAAATGATGCAGGATCGTAGAAAAATTATTTTTATTTTTATATTGTGAAGCAGTGCTATCAGAAATATAAATAATCCAATTTTTTGTGTAGTGTGTTTTGTGTTTTGCGAATTTTTTGTGAGTTACGATATTGGAGAAAATTACTCGTTCGTAATACAAAACGAAATGGCTCAAAAATTGGATTA
This sequence comes from Diogma glabrata, assembly GCA_963693315.1. Taxonomy (NCBI): domain Eukaryota; kingdom Metazoa; phylum Arthropoda; class Insecta; order Diptera; family Cylindrotomidae; genus Diogma; species Diogma glabrata. The sequence continues at coordinate 215,756,962 of OY856188.1, read as the reverse complement.
TTTATTTTTCTACGATCCTGCATCATTTGAATGACTACAAAATTGCATGTAAGTGGCATTTTCATGCAACATCGCATGGTAAAGGACCTTGTGATGGAATTGGAGAAACAGTAAAAAGAAAAGCAGCTAGAGCGAGTCTTAAGAAAGAAAACGACCAAATTATATTATATACCTCTGAAGTTATCTTATATTATATATACCTCTGAAGTTATCTAACTGGGCAGCAGCTCCAGACAATTTTCAAGATAACATGCATTTTTTCTATGTAACGGAGGCAGGTTACATTGCAAAACGAAATCAACTAGCTGATAGATACGCCAATTTAAAAACAATTCCTGGAACACGAGGGTATATCATATCACTCACACATTCCTACAAATGATGGATCAATCTTAGCTAGACGTTATTCTAACCCTACGGAATTTAGTAATGGAAAATTAAATAGATGATAAAAAATGTGTAACATATTTATTTTGAGTTAAAATTAAAAATTTATTATAAAAACATATATGTAAATCCAAAAAAAAATGTTAATTTTTTAACTCCACTTTTTTTATGATCAAAAATTTTAAGGCGTGTTGCAACAAAATTAATAAAAAAAACAAAGGATTTTCCCCTGTTGAATTTTTTATAAAATGTTAGTAACATATGTACCTTTCACATATTAAAAAATTTAAAAAATATGCATTTCTAGAAAATCGAATTTGAATTTTTTACCGTTATTTTTCTAATAGAAAGTGTTCAAGGTCATATAATGTGAATTATTATTTTGATTAGCTCTGTTCAATACCTACATTTTGAGCTATATAACATTTTGACTGTAGAGCCATTTCAATACACCAGGGTCGAGCAATTTCTTGATTTTTCAACACCCTGTATCTTAAGACAGGGTTAAAAAAAAAATAAAACGCAGAAAATTTTTTTTTATTGATGTCAACAAATTCCAATAACTAAATATACAAAATTAAAACCTCATTTCCAGACCTTGCTGATTTCAGTGTTTTTTACCAAAAGATACATCTTTTGTTGAGTATTAAGCTGGTCTGAAATTATTTGAAACCAAACTTCAAAAATAACAGATGAAGTGAATAAAAAATTTGTTTTTTGAAAAACAAAATTAACTTTAAATCATTTAATTTTATCAATTCAAAATACGATAAAATCAACCTTTATTCTAATTTCATGATATTCTATAACTTTTACATTATAACAAACTTCCTAATGTAGAATTACATAAAAATGCTTTTAAACTTAGCTAAGACGTTCAGATTTTTTTTTGTTATTTTCTGTATAAAAGAGAAAATTGATAATTCGAGAATGTATAAATAAGTTATAAATTCATATTCAAAATATTAAATGGCTGGTTTGGTGTTACACAAAATATCACATCGACTTAATAAAAGGTTATATTCATACAACGAGATAAACATAAATGAATCCACCTATTCAGGTTGCCAATTTTTTTGGCTCAAATAAACTCAAATTTAAATATAAATGATAAGGGCAAACTAATTTACCATAGTAGAAAAGTGTACATGTAATGTATATGAAAATGCATAAATTAATTTTTGTTTGCTTTAATCTAATCTTTTTTCGTTTTCAGCACAGGTTATATATATATATATATATATATATATATATATATATATATATATATATATATATATATATATGATACCTCAACAGATAAAAATATATCAACCAACCCAGCGGAAATCTATAATGCATAATAATGCATAGTAGTGCAAAATTGCATTATTATATTTAATTAATTTTCTTTATAATAACTTGATATAATTGTTAACGCAGCAACAATTGCTTATTTAAAGAAAATGAATTACCATAAATAAATAAGAATTATTTTAACATTAAAACTTTAACGTTATTTTTCTTCATCATACAAATCTTCCAGTAAAGCTAACTGTCCAGCCCCCACCAGTGAAAAGCGGGTTAGTTATTACTGAAGGATTGTACATGGTCCTTCGAGTCTTCAAGTTAAATAAAGTGACCAGAGAGAA